>SRQA01001132.1:0-12518 GCA_018360365.1 Claviceps citrina
GCTCTTCTTGTTGCCCCTCCTCGTCGTCCTCTTGTTCCGACGTGGCGACGTGCCGGGCGCCGCCGCCGCCGCCGCCGCCGCCCTTTCGCGAACCCCGTCCGTGTGCAGTGGAGAAGAAGGTTGAGACTTCGGTAGTGCTTTGGCCGGAGTGGAGGAGACTACTCTCGTGGTTGTCGTGGTTGTCGTGGTTGTTGTTGTTGTTGTTGTTGTTGTTGTTGTTGGGGGCCTTTTTGCGCTCGCGGCCTTCGTCTTCCAGCCAATAGTTGTCCCCGATGCCATATTTCTTGGTCTGGACCTCTTGGAGCCCGACAATGGTCTTGACTGGCTGTCTGCCGACTGCTTCGCCTCGTCTGCGAAACCTTTTGAAGTTCTTCACGCCGTTCCACCTGGGATTCCACCTGCCGTCCTTGATGGCGGCTTGTCTGCTCCGCGCCGCACCACCACCACCTGCTGTGCCAACTTCCAGCTCCTCTACAATGTTGAGTCGCCGAATCTCGGCCAGGTCAATGTCATCCGGCAGCTTGGCCAGGTCCTCTCGCTCGGCGCGCGCCCGGGCTTCTGCCTCTTCGCGATTGCGAGCCGCCATGGCCAGGACGTCAACCTTTTCCTTGTTGCGCTTGGTCGGCGACCTGGAGGCTGCTGCTTGTGGCTCGGCTGGTTCCGGCGACGGGGAGGCGAATGCATGGCCTTGTTCCAAGCGTTGTCGCTTGAACATGGCAGCCGCCGGGGCCATGCCGTCCATGAGGTCGTCTGCCCCTTCTTCCCCTTCTTCTTCTTCCTCCACAGGTGCACGTCGTTTTCTCCCCAAAGCATCGCGTGCATCGGCTTTACTGGATTGTTGTGGCTCGGGCGCGTCCTGCCGCTCTTGTGATACAAACAGGCCACCTTCTTCGTCTTCTGGAAGGATGCGGGTCGCCGCCGCCGCCGGCTTTTGTGTTGCAGACACCACCGGCGGTGGTTCGGCATCCATGTCGGTGTCCGAGTCATCGTCAAAGCCGGCAAAGCGCCGCTTGACTGGCCCTCGTCTGATCCTTCTCACTCTCGTCTGTGGCAGCTCCTCGGTCGGCTGGTCGGCTTGCTCGCCAGAAACCTGCGGGGCGGAGGAGGCTTCCATCCTGCTGCCCGCTGGTGTCTGGGTCTGGCTGCTTTGTGGTGTCATCTCCACCTCCAACGGCCGTCGCAACATGCTCGCATCCTTGATCAAGATGGCCTCCAGGAACTCATTCTGTTCTATGGGCCTGTGGTCCAGTCGAAGAGACACCTGGGTAATGAACCCCGCATACCAGTTGATGTGGTCTCCCTTTGCTGGCAAATATCTGACGACGACGACGCCCTTCCCTTCACTCCCATCCTCAAACGAGCCGAGCCCCTTTTCTCCCGCCACTTGCTTCACGTAGCGCACAAAGTCGTCAATCTGCGTCTCCTCAGGCGCGATGGCTCGCATGATTGCCTTTCCGCCGCCGTTCGTTATGGGCGCCACCAGGTTGCTGTACTGGGTATTGTCGTAGAAGAGGAACGTGTAGCCGTCGAACACGTCCTTCCTGCCCATGTCCGGGGCATATATAGCGTCTGGGTGCTGGACCGGCTCGCCACCCCGTGGCGGCAAATGATGGAGCGCATCCGGCCAGGCTCGCTCAAAGTCTTGTTCCAGCGCACTGGGTTCGGAATTCGCACCACTCTCTGTGGCTTGCGCGATTGCATCCAAGAATGTGTCCGTCACAACAAATTTCCCGTTGATAAGAGCCTGCAGACCCTTTGCCGTGTTTCGCTTTCTCGACACCACATGCGTCGTGTATTGTACATCGTACTCGGTCAAGAGCTTAATGTCAATCTGTTCGAATTGTTGTCTCAGCTTCGCAAGGGGATCGGCTTGGAGTTCCTTGTTGGTGAAGGAAAATGTGAAGACGACAGGGAACCAGTTTATTCTGCCGGATATTGTCGTCAGCGCTGTTCCCAACCCTTCTACCCTTTTGTGAACAACCTCGAGTGGGGGAACGCTGAGCAACGCACCGGAACTTGCTCGGGCATTTGCCCATGGTCAACTCGAGCTCTTCGCCGCTGGACATGTATTTACTGCCCCGTATCTTCTTCCCATTGACCACCGTGCCAATCTTGGTGGCCAGATCCTCGACAATGAGCCTCGACCGGTCGGTCGGTCGATGCGCGTGGCCATCTCGGACGTGATCGACGGTGATGGTCAGATGCTTTCTGGATATGGTAGAGTGAGATATCGCCAGCTGCCCGGCTAAAAAGCAGTTGTCCCATCAGCTTTTCTTTGGGTTCAGAACAAACTCTGGATATCATGGCCGCCGGCATGACTTGACTTACGCTCGGATGCTGTTCGTCCAAACAAGTACGTCTTACCAGGTCGAAGCCATATGCGCCGGCCTAGCACGTCGTCAGCCCATCGCTGCGGAACAATGACGTCTCTCGCAAAAGAAAAAAAAAAAAAAAAAAAACACCCCATGTACCTACCGGCAAAGGCATCGTCGCTCTCCAAGAGCCACATGGCACGGGCTCAGGACCAGGACGGTTCATAATTCCATGCATCTTGGATGCGTGAACGTGAGTGGGGCGCGCACCGCGTTGGCAATTCGGAAAGCCATCGCCTGTTCACGTGCGTGACGTGACGCACGACTCTAGCAATTTCTCTCTTCTGGCCCCCACTTGGACCAGCTTCCAAACCCGAAACCCGAATCGCAATTCATCAATCGGCCGCCGCAATGCACACGATGCAGAAGCCAGTTCGGGCCTAGATTTCGACTACTACCGCGTACGTAGGTACCTAGTCTAAGTCATCCCGCCTCCCACTTCTTCAGACTTCTCCGTCTGGTTTCCAGCCCTCAAATCCGGATATACCCGTCCAGATCAAGGCCAGCCGTGAGTCGTGACCGGGGACCCCTCGCTCGCCGTTTCGATCGGCATATCAGAACGGCCTGGTGTTATTTGTATAGCGTTTCATTATACTGCACTGTTTATACACTCTTAGCAAACACCCTAGCGCATGTTTGTCGACCAACTGGCAACCAACCACGACTCCCCCGCTCGTCAATGGGACCGTCCCCCTTCCGGGCGTTTCCACCTCCCCCCCCCCGGGGCCAGTTGGGTCCATGCAAGTTACAGGTTCACCGGAATGTGAAGACAATCAAGTGGGTGGGGAGTGGGAGTGTTGGCTGCCACCTCATTTTGCGACCGACGTTTCCATGTAAGTTAGTGGACTAGAAAATTAGGTTGTCGCCAATATGTGGATAGTAACTCGGACCTGCATATCGTTGCATGTATTTTGGACAGTGTACATAGTCGTGACGGACTGCGAGATAATGTTACAGAAATGAAATACACCACCCCATTGTGCTCGCCGTTTTTTAGAGTTGCTCCCCAAAGAGTAATGAGATATGGCCCGGCCAGGTCCAACCAAAAGAAATGATGAAAATTTCCCAACATGAAGCATCAAAATGACTGACGGGCCGCACATGCAGTTCATATCTATCATATTACCATCCAATTATCTGCTTGTGTGAAGGGAGGGAAAGGAAGAAAAAAAAAAGGGCCAGCTTATTCCTTGAATGAAAGAGCAACCAGCACGGGATATCCACTCAATCCTCTCAGACCAACACAAGTTTATGCTCGAGCACGGTCGCTCTTCTTGCGGTCCTCGCGGCCCTTGTCAGACCATGGGAAATGAAAGACGGGAACTTGGAAGAAAGAATTGCTGCAGTGATGATTAGCCATTCTGCCGGTCATGTGCAGTGCTTCGCGAAAAGGGAAGTATACGAGACGAACCTGCTGTCCTGGATACCAGCCAAAGCGCAGTACCATGCCAAAAAAGCAGCCATGAACCCAAACACGCCACCCGTCTTTTGGAGAGCTAGCGCAGCAGCCTTGTTGCCCATGTCATTGGCGTATTGCTCACAGGTCAGGAACAGGAAACAAAGGTCGAGGGTGAAGAACATGGAAAAGAACATGACGGTCGATCGCAGCGTGCAGATGAGCAAGAGCGTCGTGAAGATGAACCAGCCAGTAAGGAAGAAGCCCAGAGGACTGGAAACGTGGCCCTCGTAGGGACCCGTGGCGGACGTGATCCCCCAGTTGGGAGTCAGGAGCAGGCCGTAGGAGATCCAGAAACCACCGTAGGAAGAGAGAGCCGTGGCACCAAAAGTGTTGCCGCACGCAATTTCCCTTGTTGTTTTCCGAACAAGTCAGTCCCAATGGCTCTTTGCCGAAAAAAGCATGTCCCCGTCTCGGTAAACAATGCACTCACCACATGCCAGCAAGGAGCTGGACGAGACCACCGTATCCGAATGCCAGGGGAACAACAATATTCGGCTCTTTGACACCACGTGTGTGCGTGTTGACAGCAGACAGGACAAAAGTGGTGAGGGCGAAGGCGCAAAGGCCAAGAGGAGCAGGGTTGGCGTATTTCCGATGCTCATACGGCTTCCACGAACCGGGGTGCAGCAAACCACCCGAGGCCTGCGCGTAGCCGTTGGCCATGTTGGCCATGTTGGCATTGTCGCCGTGGTATTGCCAGTGGCGGTCGCCATTGAAGCCATTCAATCCATTCAGGCCATTCAGGCCATTCAGGCCATTCAGGCCCTTGGCTTCCTTCTCCGGGGCCATGGCACTCGTCGGTGGCGGGACGACGTCGGCAGTGTCCATTGTGAAGTATAGTCAAGAAGACGACGAACCCCGAGTGAGAGGGGGGTCGGTCGTGGTCGTGGTTGTGGTTGTAGATGGCGGAATTTGCTCTTGGATCCGGCGAGGCAACGACCACCTCTTGCCCTCTCGATCGCGTCCTTGTGTAACAAAGGAGAGTCGGACGAAGGAAGAAAGAAGGACAATGTCAATGTCAACAGGGCCTGGCAGCAAAAGTGAGAGATGGCGAGGAAGGGCCGGGCATTCTTATACGGCTTCCTTTTTTAGAACGGAGAGAATGCAAAGGGGCCGGGCGACTGGACCATTCCGTCAATCCAGTACCACCGTCTGGTCGCTGAGTACAGGTTCGCGCTCCATGGGTCCCGGTCCCCGAGGGGGTGGGCGGGCGGCACATGGGTCCAGGAAGAATCTGAAATGGACCAAAAAGAAGTGTGTGGCATGGGTATGCCGTGTGGGTGAACCGTGAGGCGAGGGAAAAGGAAGGAAAGGTGTAGACCGGTAATAGTCGCCCAAGGGCCAGCATTGAGCAAAAAGCTCTCTCGCTTGGCCGCTCCATCTTCTCCGGTCCTCCTTGTGACTGTGGCCGTGGGTTGTGACCTTGTCCGGATTCGACGAACCACAGTGACCAGATCGGCGCGGGGCTTCGTTCTTCTTGCGATGCACCAGCACGACTATCATAAAATAGTAATAGTCGCCGGAGCTGTCGTTGACTCGTTGGTCGTCGACTGAGGACTCGTCGCAATGGCCGGTCTTCCACCCCGGTCCATGTGTACATAGGTACATGGAGGACAGGATGAAGATCCAGCCGACCTCCCATGTCCGCGTCCGTTTACAGATGTTCGGGCCTTTATTCGGTTTTTAGAGTTGAAACAAACCGGGGAGGACTGGCAGAAAAAGAAGAAAAAGCATTCAGCAACGACGGGGCCCCGGGGGCCACCTGTGCCACCAGCCAGCCGACAAGCACCGGGCAGGCAGGTGCCCAGTGTGTTGGCGCACTGTCTCGTGGTTGGTACCTAGGTACTTGTCGCTGCGAATGATGCATCTTCAGTCTTGACTCTTCACCCTTTTCCCCTCCCCCGCGCGGCCGTCAGCACTGATCAGCCGCGCCACGTCACCATGAATGCGGATACATATAACCTCATTAATAATAACACAAATATTGCATGTGCCGTTTTGCACATGGATGATGGCCATGGCGCTAGGGATAATCCGTCACCCGTCATCAGCCCGCACCCACGTTGGCACGAAGCAAATCCCAGTGGGCACCGTGTGTGCCCCGTGTGCACTGTGTGCACTGCGGGCGTGGCGCGTTTCCTCGGCGTCCCGGGAATACCAGCAGCGTCATCCACCACCGTACACGTTCCTTGTAAAGTTGTATGTGGGGTCTGTGGACCGAGGGCATCGACGACGGGCGGGCGGCGGTTGATGGTGGAGGACTCAGGAGTGATGACAGGCGGTTGTCCACCTGTCAAGTTCAGGGTTGTCACTTGAAACTTGACAGTCAGCCTGAGGCCCTGAGCCCAGCAAGAGCCGAGCGAGTATGTTTCCCACGAGTCCACGACCCCAGTGCCCCCCACACAGCCACTCCCGATGTGGCGTCCATGTGGCGTCCCCGATGTGGCGTCCACGCTCGTTGGCCGCAACTTGGAAGCGCGTCTTTCAGAACTTGGACAGACGACGTAGAGAAAGAGACATCCAACGCGGCGTGTTGATGTTGATCCACGGTCCATGGTCCGGTCACGTTGCCCTACGCGCGGGTAAATCCTTCACGCCAAGACCCCACGGCTCAGTCCGCTCCGCCTGCAGCCTGCAGGCTGCAGGTCAACCCAATGCACGCACGCACGTTGTACGTTATGCACCCAAAAGACTCGACCTGGGACCATGTACATATTGTATGCATGTACGCACACAGCCCCCTTTCTCTGGGCTTCATAGTCATAATCCTCTCCCTAAAGAAGAAGGATTAATAAAAGAAGAAATAAGAAAAGAGAAGAAAAGAAAAAAGAAGAGAAAAAAAAAAAAAAGGAAAAAAAAAAAAAAAGAAAAAAAAAGAAAAGAACCCACCCCCCTCCCTTCCCTTCCACATCCGGCCTTGCGCATCGCAGCACGGTTTGACAAGCCCAGTAGCCAAAAGAAAAGAAAAAGAAAAAAGAAAAAAGCCACTCGCTGCAAGGCAAGGCCAAGAAACAAAAAATGACCATAATATCCCCCTTGAGTTTGCACTCTTTTGTCTCACCAGCCCGGAGCCGTCCGGCTGGGACGTAACCATGCCGCCGACGATTTTTGTCTGACGGGCCCTCGGATCGCATTCTTCGTTCCCGACCACGAGGCATTGCGGGGAAATATCAAAAACTTCAACAGCCTGGGTCATCTGCATTGTACGACTGTCCCTCTGCCGTTGCTCGTGTGCTGCCTTGGCTGCAGCCGCCTCTGAATTCATGTCTCGTTCTCAAATTGGCTATTTGCATTTCTCATTCATGGCCCGAATTATTTACAGCTTCTCCACACCTGCTTTCCCTCTTCATCTCCTCATGGGTGCTCTTCCTATATCGTCTATCTGTTGTTTGTATTCTATGATCCAGAGGTCGGGTAAAATGACGGGCCATACCTTCAGCAAAGTCTCAAAAACACACAAAAAAAAAAAGAACCTTTTCGTACTCATTACTGTGTTAATGTCCTCATCTCACTCATCCCACCTACCACGATTTTCTTGCCTCCGCCAAGAGCTGTGCTACGGGTCCTTGATACGTCATTTGACTCGTTTCTGTGTCCCTATTCCCGCTCCGACAGCATGATGTGTACGACGCAGCATCGGGACTTTGAGGCAGTGTTGGTGCTGTTGTGCTGGGCTGGGCACATTCCGGCGGAGGACTTGTAGCCGCAGTATCTGCTTCACGATAGGGTCGTGGCAAAAGCCTTGATGTAGCAACTTCGGTTTCAGGTGCCACAGTCGCCGTCGAAGCTGAACAGCTTGTGGAACTAACGGTACTACACCCAGTACTCTGCGAGCTGGTCGAAGAGCAGAAATAGCCATTGGCGCAATGGTAGCATGGCCAACCAAGTCCGCAAGGAACAGCCTGTGGTGGTGTCTCTTGAGGCGGGCAGAACCAGCCGTTCAAACATTCCTCACACTGGTAACCACCCTTGGAGCATGGCCCTTCTTCCAGCGGTGGCTTCGGACTTGGTGGCAAGGCCGAGGTCTGGCACGTCGGACTGCCAAGCGACATGGCGGGTGAACTCGTGGTCGAGCTTTCCGTCTCGCAGCTGGTTGCGGGAGGGCCAGATGAAGTCATTGGTGCATAGAGAGAAGGGCCCGTGGTGGATGAAAACGAATCGGCGTAAGACGGGGGCTGCTTCATGTAGGCGTCCAGCAAGGTATGTGGCTCGGTACTTTCAACAGGAACAGCAAAAAAACCGGCCATTTCGGGAGATTGTGCCTTTGATGCTCCCAAACCACTTGCTGCTGGATTCAACGTTAAAGCGGTGGCTGATGCGGCCGATTTTAAGTCCATTGATGCGCACGGAAGAACGACTTGCCACGGCATTTTTCTCCCGCCTAGTTCGAGTGTACACATGGTCTGGTTCAGCTTGGTCGAGCTAACATGAACAATGTCGACAACCTGGGAGAGGACTCCTTCCATGAGAGGCGTGTCGGTGAGAAAAGAGGTGGCTACGATCTGATTAATGACGTACGAGCCTTTTGTGACTATCGTTTCGTACGTCCCCGTCAGATTCTGTGCCGAAGTATTCACCGTTTGTCGGGTCGGGATATCGATCCGTCTCCCAAAAAGCATTGCGACTGCAGGAAGGATCAGAGGGATCGTGCTTTCAACAGAGGTTGACGTTTGGCCAGCCACCGTGGAAATGAGCGAAGAAATCGCCATTGCGTCCACGGGAAGTGCGGCGAGCGTAGCATCCGTGAGCCGCGCGGCAAGACTGATGCTGACAATGGCTACGTTGATGACCAGAACCGACATGGAGTCGAGCAGAGACAAGGCCAGTTCTGTTTCCTCATGACTTGCATCATGATTGGATTCCATGATTGGAGGCAGAGCTTCGACCAAAGCCGAGAGTAACTCGTTCCCTGCCATTGTTGTGTGTGAGTCCTCCATGTTTGCCTCGTCATGGGTAACATCGTGCATGATAGCGCCCAACTCGGAAGCAGTTGGAGCCAATGCAGAAGATGCAGAAGCAGTGGCGTCCAAAAAAGCTACTTCAGAGATCCGAATCGTCGAGCTTGACGCAGAACTCGGAGAGCTTTGACTTTGGTCGACCCTCAGCACCTTTCAGATGTTAGACCGATTGCACTCATGAGCGTATGATGAAGAACATGTAGATACCTTCAAGGAATCACCGACGAGTATTCCTCCGAGCTGAAACTGACGAGATTCCAACGTCTTCCCGTTTCTAGTGTGAGACTGGATGGCTAGCATGATGGTAGCGACAGTGACGACAAGAATGACAGCCAGACTCCCCAACACCGAGACGCAGCTATTTCGAAGCATGCAGAGCCGGCGGGTCCAAAACGGCGACGAGCTTGCTGTCGAGGCCGACATCATTGTCAAGTGTGTGAAAAGAGATGTCTCGAGCTGGCTGAGTCTTGTACAATGTTTGAAGTAACATACACTCCAAGTCCAGAACAATGGTTCCAAAAAAGACTTCCAAAAAAGACGTCCAAAAAAGCAACACCAAAATTGTTAATCGAGTGCGAGCTAGTGCGAAGGTTTGGAAAAGAAGGAAGAAGAAGATTTGTCCCAGTCTGACAAGGAGTTCAGCATGGCTCGAGAGAGACATGGTACGCGGCTTCCCGAGTTGGGGCCTCGATCTGGCAGCTGCCGTAGCCATGAATATTGCACACGCCTCCTTCCCGGGAATATGTGCTGACAATCTCCCCCTCGCGAAAGAGCTAGTGTATTTCACGTCATTTCAGGTCCTCTATAGCTTCGTCTATTCATGCTTGCGCATTCCCTTCTTTGCCCCAGCGTGCGGTTTCATCACCCTCCTTCCATTCACGCTCGATATATCCAAGTTCCTTCTTGACCCGCTCGACAAGGTCTTTATCTCCCGTGTTCTTGCCAGCATTGTCACTACATTTTGTCAGTAGCGGTCCGGGAGAATATGATACCCATAGTCACTGACCTGATTTTTATGGCTGGTCGACCTGCAGCCGAGCTGAGTTTGATGACAATATTCATAGGGCTTGACTTGGTGCCTGTCGTCAGATGGACAAAGTCGTTCGTCAAAAACGTGCCAACACCAAACGTGGGTTGAAATCCAAGCTTTTCAGACACCGTCTTATATTCAAGACAGCGCTCAATGTTCAAGGAATCTGAAAAGACGATTACTTTCTTTTCCTTGATGCCTTGTTGATCGTAGTAACTCCTCATCATCTTGGCATACTCGGCCGGGTCTCCCGAATCCTGTCGAACACCCGCAAACAATTCGGCGTACGTCTTTGTTGTTCCATCCGCCTTCTGGAAAGCATCAGCCGGAAGACCTCCCTCGACAGTCTGGACCGGAAGACTGAAAGCATTGAGAAATTCACGAGTGCCAAACGTGTCGGTGAGCGCAATTGCGAGGTTGGAACCAAAGCAACCAACCCAATGACGAAGTGCCAGCTCAGTAGCCTTTTTGTAATCGTTGAAAATGGCAGCTGTGCCCATGAACCATTCGTGAGCCACTGTGCCTACTGGCGGAATGCCAAATCGCATGGCCAAGTGGACATTCGATGTTCCTGACAACTTGCCGGGAAGTCCACGCGCCTCAGCAGTCTTGGAGGCTTTGACTAAGCCGCGGAAAACCAAAGCCTGCGTATGGTAGTCTCGTCTTCTTCGTGTGCCGAATTCCGACGTGATACAACCTGCCTCTAAAAGTCGCATGCCCTTGGCAAACGCGAGATCTTCCTGCCCGTCGTAAGACCAATCTGTGTCCATGAAGCGAAAGTATGCCTCAGAAGTAAGTGCAAGAATTGGTATTTCGTATAGTATTGTGTCTGACCAGGTTCCTTGGATTCTGATGTCGATGTGGCCGACATCGGAGTCGGCTCCAGTATCCGCGCCGTCCGTTGTGAAGGTCATGACGACTTGTTCTCTGGGCCGAAGCTGAAACTCCTTCAGATGATTTAAATAGTCGTGTGTCAAGTATTTGCAATGCTCCCGCAGGAAAATGTACTCCTCGTTGGACAAGGAAATGTTTCCAAGCTCTGGGTGATGCGGTTTTAGATAACTGGCGACAGCTCGAGAAGGAGGCCACACTCACTTCGGATCTGTGCGTCCAACCATTTGAAGGCGACCCTGGACAGCCTTTTTTCAGGCGTACGATTCGTAAATGAATAGCTGACAGGAACATCTTTGAAGAATTTGAACACAGCACATTGCATCGTCAGTTTGTACAGATCAGTATCCAGGAAGGATATGACACCTTCCGGGAAAGGCGACGAGCTGTTGAAGTCCATTCTGGCGGTGCGAACAATTGATCAACGAGGCGGGATCATGTACAAAAATCTGTGTCCAATCTTCGATGATAGCAGAGGAAGGGAAATTGGCTGTCGAAACTCGGCCCCGAGGCGACGCAGAGGGCCAGCAAGAAAAAATCGAGATCCTATGATCTCAAGGGAAGCTTGGATCTATGGCCTTGGCCTTTGCGCTCGGCAAAAGGGAACGTTGCGATGCTGAGTCACGAATAGACGAAGGCATGGTGACGACAATGTTTCTGGCGATAAAATCGCCTTGGTGGGGTGGAGGGGCACCACGGCTGGTGCATCAGCCCACCTTTTCAAGGGTCGATTTATTTGGCACCCAGCGTAGAGTCGGCGGCACCCAACCTGTGGCTCGGTGGCAGAAGACGCCGCTATCGGATGTTGTATGGCGTGCACACGTAATCCAAGATAGACTTTGCCCTAGTGTGCGAGAATCCACTTAATTGCCGAGACGCACACATTGAAGCTATCCACGCAATTGAAGCTATCGCCGCCACGCAATTGAAGCTATCGCCGCCACGCAATTGAAGCTCTCGCCACTACGTATTAAAGTCGCTCGCCCCTATCCACGCCGCCGCTATGGAAGCCCTTTACAATAAGCCTTTTGATAGCCTTGATGCCCTCAAATCCGCGCTCAAAGCTACCTCTCACAAGCTTGGATTTGCCCTCACGGTCCACAAGAGCTATCCAAATGCCACGAATCCATCACGAATTGTAATGCGTTGTGCCAAAGGGCGCAGATACAGCGCTTATGAGGGCAAGACCCCTCAAGCTCGTAAGCGAAAGAACACTTCCTCGCAGATGACGCAATGCCTCTATAAGCTCACCATTATCATCAATAATGGTGTTTTTTACCTAAAGAGGCCAGATTCGGCGATATCTCACAATCACGAGCTTAGTAGCATTGCCCTCGCGCAGGTTTGGCACGGCAAGCTGCAGAAGGTTGAAGATAGTATCCTTCGGCTCTATAATACAGGGATCTCGCCGCTTCAAATTCTCGTGAACCTACGATCTACAGACCCTGAGGGCATGGAAGGCATCTCACGATACGATGTGTACAATACAATTCGAAGGTATTGTCAACGCGAACTTAACGGCCGCACAGAGGTTGAGTGGCTTTATGACCAACTTCGTGATAATCCCTTGTATGCCTTCAAGGACTCTCGAAGCCCTGATGGTCGAATTACAAGGCTTCTTATTGCACCAGTCTCTGGCCTCACGCTTTTGAAGGAAAACCCCGATCTTATGCTCTTCGACACCACGTACAAGACGAATCGATTTAATATGCCTCTTTTCAATGCTTGCGGCGTCACATCAATGAAGAAGACCTTCCAATTTGCCACTTGCTTCATGAGCGGCGAGACGAAGGCTGACTTTAAATGGG
>SRQA01001133.1:0-12507 GCA_018360365.1 Claviceps citrina
GTTATAATTAACTATTAACTTACCTATTAAATTATAGGAGCCTAGGTTAAGATTATCTGCTTGCTAGTATTATTATAAGCTTACACTATAAGTTATGATTTTTTATACAGTGCTAGGGTGCCTTTGCCTTTAATTTTATTTATAAAATAGCTATTAAAAATACGTTATATGCTATGTTTTTTAGCGTTATAAATCTTAAGTTAGAAGACTTCTTGCTAGAGCAGAGCGTTAAGTTCCTTTTACTAGAATGCCTTAAAAAGTGCTCCTATAGTTTTTATAATGCCTTGCTAGCAGAGTTAATAGGTAAGGGCAAGATCTCCTTCTTTTTTTATAGTAAGAAATACTTTAGTAAGTAGAGTGCCTTAAAGTATTAATTTCTTAAAGTCTTAGTTAATTAGAGGGGTCTTTTGTAGTCTGCCTCTGCCTTGCTTAATAGGCTATCTTTTAATATTATTTTTATTAGGAAGGTTAAAGGTAACTCTCTTTATTAGTTTATATAGTTAATTATTATAATTCTCTTTATCCTTATTAGTAGGTGGAGGAGGAAGGGTCTCTTTGTTAGCTATAGTCTCTAGATTGCCTAGATTACGTAGGAATAGCTTTATAATAATAGATCTAAATTTTATTAGTCCTAAAGGCATTTCTACCGTGTAGGTTATGCCTTCCGTAGCTAAGAGTCTATAAGTGTTACGGTCTAGAAGGGACCTCCACAAATACGTGGGTACCCTCACTATAAAGGAGGGATTTAGCTAGACTTAGGTAGAAATAATTAATTATACACTTACACACACTACGTACACTTTAGCACTTATTATAACTAAGGTGTAAGGTGTAACACCCTTTATAACCTTTATAACAAAGTCCTACCTAACTAGTTGACTTCCCCCTTATATGTGAGGGAACTAACATGTAATAAGTAGTAGTAATTACTATTTCTTTCATCCGCCCTAGGCGCTCCGCAAGAAACTATAATTTCTATGTTAATAACTAAAGGAAACCTACGAGATTAACGTATTAGTCCTCTCCTTTATATTAAAAGCTTTATATTAGAATAATAAATATAATAAGTACACTAACTCTAGGCTTTCTACTAAGAATACCCTAAAGTCTGCGCTAGGAACTAACCTTTTATATTAAAAGAGAATACTAAAACCCTTAAAGCTCTTGTAAGATACTAGTATCTTAATAGGTAACTTTAGCTATAACCTAAACCTATTATTATACTATAGCTAGCTTACTAGAATCCTATAGACCTACTAGTGGTTGCTTTAGAGTAGAGGACTGTGAAAAAGACTATTAAAACCGCTAAATCTAATAGTTTGCTTAATTTTTTAGATACAACTTTAAATCTAGTAATAATCTCTCCGCTAAAGCTTACTATCTTACTAGCCAGACCTAGCCTAGTACCCGCTAAAGATAGCCTTAGAATAGGAACCTTTAGAATACTTAAAGATAATAAACCTATAGGGAATAACTTAGATAACTAGATAGAGGGATAGCTAGAGACCCTAAATCTTAACATACTAATAACTAAGGATAACACCCTCTCCTTGTAGGAAGGCCCCTATTATAGTGCTAATTCTAATATAGGAATACCCCTAAGACTCTTAGCCTTGCACTAAATTACTAAAAATCTAATAGTTATATTTATTATTCTAGTAAGCTTAGTAGGATTTAACTAAAATAAGAGGCAATTACCCCCTTAGCATAAGGGATACCCTCCTAAGCTAACTTTCCTAGCTATAAGCGCTAACGCCTAAGGAAAGTAGCGTTAGCTTAGCAATATTAAACATATCTAGTAACTAATGCTCTACATATAGCAGCACTACTAAGCAAGCCTTAAGGAATTCTGCTGCTAGTAGGCGGAAGCCCTTAACTAAACTATTAAAATAATAACCACTACTTTTCTTGTAAAGCAGACTCTAGCTAAATAACCGCAACTCCTAGCGAAATTAGCCTAGCTACCTATTGCTTTAAATAGGTAGGGCTTTATATCTAATACTAGATAACTTGCTACATTCTTTGCTATATCTAACGCTAGGGTAAACACTAGAAGATTAGATAGTGTAGGCCTATAAAGAGTGGATTCCTCTTATAACTAAGGGACTTACACATAACCTAAATTTCGCGAAGTGAAATTACATAAGGATAATGTTATTACGCTGCTTGTATAACACCTTGCTTGTAGTGTAAGTTATGCACACTTGCCTACAGTACCCTATAGAATAGATAACTAACCCTGTGGCTAGTCTGCTAAGACCTACTCTAGCATAGCCTCTAACTAGCTATTAGACCTTTTATAGAAACTTAGCGATATTAGATACCTATAACTAAAGACAGACCCTACTAAGATTAATAGCAAGGCTATTACATACAAAGGTAAGGCTGCTATCTTTAGTAACGTAGACCTCTGGATCTAAGCTATTAAAGACTACTATAGTCACACTAGACCTAACTATTAGGAATAAATCTAAAACTAAATCTAGCATCTTTTTTATAGTACTACGCTAATTTAGTACTAGTAACACCTTAATAATAAGGAGAAGGCTACTATCTTTAGCAGTCTTAATAATGTTTTTGCTACACTTAAGGCGGAATTTAGCATTAAGATCTAGGACACTATTATATAGCTTAATTAAGCTAAATTCACCTAGGAAGACGTCTTGTCTAATACCTTATTGCGAGACTTCGCTATAAAGGTCTTCTGCTATTCTAGAGCGAACGGAGAATCTAGTAACCTCTAGTTACTAATATGCTTGCGCTATAAGCTTTACGCTAAACTCTAGTAACTCTGCCTAACTTTAGTAGAAACTAACTATAGGAATGCCTATATTAAACTTATTAATAGTAAGTAGTAAGACTTAAGGGATTTCCTTCTTAAAGGCAAGGCTTGCTAATATACTAATAAAGGCAAGACTATGGATTCTGCGTATTACATAACTAACCTAGACTCTAATAGGGAGGACTCTACAAAACCTAGTATTAATGCTTATTAGAATTAACCTCCTAGCCGCTATAACTACTAAGAGAATAGTCATAGCCCCTAGAGATAGGGGCAACCTAAATATTATTATTTTTTACCTAGCTAAGAGTAATATTATTTCTCCCCTAGCTAAGAGCAACGCTACTACCTAGAAGGCAGGTATAATAATACTTGCTATTAAGGCTATTTTCTACCCTTTAGAAAAGACCCCTTATATAGAGGTAATAAACGTAAGCTATAGTAGTCTAAGGATATTAATAGTAAAGATAAGCCCGCTGCTAGGACAGATAGTAAGCTAGTAGAATTAACTAAAGCACGCAAGGAATCCTACTAATATATATCTTTGCCTCCCTGCCTTTATAACTAATAGAAACACTGCCCTAGGATATTTAGGACATAGGCCCTAAAAGGGGGAGAGGGAGATCCTGCGAATTATATTAAAGTGTATAACTACTCTAATATTAAAGCCTAAGAGGCTTACCTTAAGGTATCTGGGTTTTATATTATTAAATAAGAAGTTAATAGTAGCAGTAGTAATAAAGAGGACTTATACTTTGTAGACGCCTTCTATGTAAATATCCTTGCCTTACCTGCGAAGCTAAAGGCTAAGACCTTCTTAGGGCTTATAGATAGCTAGGTAATTAAGGCAGTCTCCTGCTCTTATTAGCTAGAAGTCACTAGTAAGAAAAAAAGCACTATATACCTTAAGATCCCCCTTTGCTTTAATAACTAAGGGAAAGACTATAAAGTATATATAAATACTAGCACTTTATTTATGCTTATAGACAAGGAATAGCTCTAGCAACACGGCTGCAATGTAAAATAGAAGAAATAAATGCCTAAACTAGTAAATAGCGTGAAATCCTTGTTTTTCATTACTAAGACTATAACTTTTGATTTTTATATTAAAGGCAAAGCTAAGGGTAAGGCAGTTTCTAGCCACTTTATTATAAAGGCTAATATAATAGAGAAGCTTGCCCTAAAACTACTAATTAGCATAAAGTTTATGTATAACTATAGCGTTAAGATTAATTTTGTGAATCTAAAGGTAGTTTTCCGCTTTATTTATAATATAACTATGTAAGTAAGGATCTTTTATCCTGCCCGCGAAGTTCTAATAAGAAAGGTAACGTCTGTATATAGCGTTACTATTGCGCTAGGCTATATGCAACTTCTGCGAGTCTACTAGAAGGACCTTAAAGATTAGGGGATAAGCGTTTACCACTTTTACTTAAGAAACCGCTATATTTATAATAGTCTCCTTAAAGATAAATAGTTAAAATTTATGCCTATTACTAACCACATAGACTAGCTAATTTGTATTAAGAGATACTAATAACTAGGTTAGCTAAAAGGCATAGATTCTGTAGACTTTAACTATATAATTAAGAATATCTATAACCTTATAGCTTTCTGTAGGAAGGATATAGTCCTTAATAAGAAACACACTAAAGCACTAAAACTAGAAGATATCTTCTTTACTATTAAAGTTAATAACCTAGAGAAGGGTCCTAATAATCTTAATCTAAAAGTAGTTAACAAAGGCATCCTATCCTATAGTATCTCTTGTCTGGATAATATCCTATTTATTACAAACAAATTTAGCGTGAAAATCGCTAATATTAACCCTATTACTATAGCTAAGCTTGCGGAACTTACTAATAAATATAACGTATACCGCGACTAAGGCGTTATACTTATACTAGAGGAAGACTATATACACATTAATTTTATTAATAACTAGCAGAACTAAATTAAGCCCTCCTAGGTTTATAACCTTAGTTATAAGGATTTTAAGAAGTTTAGCAAAATCTTTAATAAAAAACATATAGCTAGTAAGGTATCCTACCTTAGGGGAGGAGAGAAGGCTCTATGCCCCTATCCTAGCTTTGTTATTTAGTATAATACTAGGAAAGAGATTAAAGGTTATATAGTAATTAATATAAGGCTAGTAAATAGTATTACTATTCCTAATATATATCCCCTGCCTAACTAAGGTAATATTATAGGGGATGCCTATAGAAAGGCTTAGATTTCCCTCCTTAATGCCTCTAGATTCTTTAACTAGCTTCTAGTTTAGAAGGAATACTAGAATAGAATAGCTATCCTCTCTAAGCGTAGGATTAAGATATTCTATGTTATAATATAAGGATATAAGAATTCTCCTGCGTACGCATAATGCTTTATAAATAGGTTATTCTACAAGCATTATGCCTTTGTTTACGTATATATTAATAATATTACTATCTTCTCTAACACTTTAGAGGAGCACTTAAAGCACCTTAAGATTATGTTTAAAATCCTTAAGAATAGCTGCTTATATATTACCGCAAAGAAATCCTTTATTAGGTATCCCTTTATTTAGTTACTAGGATTTGTTATAAACATAAATAGTATTACTAACATAAGTGACTGTGTTAAGGCCTTTAAGAATCTCTAGATACTAACCACGCTTATAACCTTAGAAACCTTTATTAGAATAGCTAGTTTCCTTAGAGCAGGCGTCCTATAGTTTAATATTTATATGCAGCCCCTTTAGGATAAGAAGTTTGCTATTCTCTATAAGCTCTGCAAGAGGAACAAGCTCCTAGTTAGCGCTTTAAAGCAGGCACGGAAATATATAGCTTAGAAGGCAACCTTTACGCTAACTAAGCAGGAGATAGTGTCTTTTAAAGCTATTTAAAGGCTTTTGTATACTAAGATCCTTTTATAGTATTATAACCCTAACTAACCTTTGTTCTTTAAGGTTAACGCGTGTAAAGAGGGATTTAGCTTATATGCCTTCTAACTCGCTATTAAATAGGATAGCGTGAGTATTCTAGGCAAGGACATTAGTAGCGACAAGCTTTATCTAATTATTTTCCTTTCTAGGCTAACCTTAGTGGTAGAAAGGTAATATAGTTTAATAAAAGCAAAGGTTGCTATAATTACCTAGGGAATACATAAGCTGCGGAAGATAGCTTAGTTAAACTTATAACTAGTGAATATTATTACAAATCACTTACTAGCAAAGGGGATTATTACGCACATATTACTTACTATAATAGACCTTAACAAAGCTAACCTTAAGCTAGCAAAGGTTACGAATTATTTATTACAATTTAAGCTTTGTGTAATCTATATTCCTAGGGTTCTAAACGTGATTCCTAACGCCCTCTTAAGGCTGCCTATTAATATTAGCTACTAAGAGGCTATAGACTATAGTTAATTTAATAAGCTTAACGCTTATGCTTACTTTAAGAAGGAGCACGCTACTACTATAATTATAAATAATAAGATAAGACACTTAATTATAGCGGGGTATGTAAATAATGCGAAATTTAGCTAGATTATTAACTTTATCTAGTTATACTAAGAATGTTAGCAAAAGGCTAATAAAAATCGGCCTAAAATCCCCCTTTATAGGTAGGATCTTAAGGATAATAAACTGCTTTATTTTTACTTACTAGGAGGCACCCGCTAACTTTGTATCCTATAAAGCTGCGTAAAAACAATACTCTAATTAATATATAATAAACACTACTATTTTAGCGTAGGAAGAATAGTGGAGGAACTATTTGCAGTCTGTTTCCTACAAATAAGTAGCTAAATCTAGGCCTATATTACACATTATAACGTATGCTATAAGAACGTAGTCCTCTGCTCTAAAGCCCTAGGGGAATTATAATTATTATAAATAAAGCTAGTCCCTTTCTACACTATTTCCCTAGATTTTATTATAGATATACTAGAGGTTAGCTTTACTAATATAATGTGGTGGGTTAATAGATTTAATGCTTACAACACCCTTTACTTAGTTAATTACCTCTTTAGTAAGAAGATAATCCTTATCCCTAGAAACAAGGCGTACTCTACTAATAACTAGGCAGGACTTCTTCTTAAAGCGCTATATATAGCTAACTAGGGACTGCCTAGAGAAATTATTAGCAACCGTAATCTAAAGTTTGTGTTAAAGATCTAGACTATGCTTTTTTATAAGCTTAGAGTTAAATTCCTTATGTTTATTACGTATTACCCTTAGATAGACAGAGTGGCTAAACAGAAGAACTAAATAGTTATTATTGCTATGTAATACTATATAGCTACAAACC
The DNA here is from genome assembly GCA_018360365.1 of Claviceps citrina. Taxonomy (NCBI): domain Eukaryota; kingdom Fungi; phylum Ascomycota; class Sordariomycetes; order Hypocreales; family Clavicipitaceae; genus Claviceps; species Claviceps citrina. The sequence continues at coordinate 7,075 of SRQA01001133.1, forward strand.
CGGATGTCCTATGGATTTTAGTAATACCTATATTATAATATTATCTTAATAATACTATAGCCGCCTTTATTAACCGCTTACTAAATAAGCTAGTACTTAGCTATAAGCCGCTTACTATTATAGACCTCCTTACTAATCTAGACAAAGTTATTACTAACCTAAAGAATACTAATATTACTATCCTCCGTAGGCTATATTAGAGAGAGGCTAAGCTTACTATTACTATAGCCACGGCCCTTATAAAAATTAAATACAACTCCTAACACAAACTAGTAAATATTAATATAGGGGATATAATATACCTTAGACTTTACTCTAGCTATAAACTCCTAGGGAAGCTAAAGAAAAAGTAGTCTCCTTAGTAGGCTAGACTATATAAGGTCCTTAAAAAGGTATCTCCCCTCTTATACTAGTTAAAATTCCCGCCTAGTTTAAGGGTTTACCTTATAGTCTTAGCTACTTATCTTTAGAAGCTATATTAAGGGGCAGACCCCTTTAAAAGGGACAAACCCCTGCCTTCTTTAGTTAATCTTACTAGATTTAGCAAGGCAGACTATTAGGAGATTAAGAGGATTATAAGTCACTATATCCGCTTCTTCTACATAAGAAACTAGCAGCCTTGCGTTAATTTCCTAGTTTGTTAGAAAGAATACACTATAAAGGATAATTAGTGGATTCTAGAGTCTAAAATGCGCATTAACGCTAACGAAATAGTTAATAAATACCTTACAAAACACGCTATTAATTAGGACAAGGAGAATTACAAGAGGAATCTTACAAAACCCCCTAACTAATTAACTAAAGTAGCAAGCTAGTTATACCTTACACTATAAAGGCATATATAGGAAGCTCTTACTAGCGGAAAATTACAATATTTACGCCGTTTCCTACACCCCTATAATAACTTACTTTCTATTTACTTTTCTTCCTAACTAGCTAGGGTAAATATTATAACCTTCCCCCCCTAGGCCTTTGTTTTTTCCTTTTCCTTTAAACTCTTTATTATATACCTTTATTAATAGCTTTATTTTTCCCTCTAATAAGAGTATAATTTACATTTGCTAAACCCCCTATAATAGCTAATCCCTTGTCTACTAACACTCCTAGGCTAGCCCCTTCTAATAGCTAGACTACTATCCCTAAGCCCTTTATTAGGAGCTCCTTTAAACTACTTAATATAATTAATCCTATAATGCTTATTACTTATTTGCTAGCCCCTGCTTTATAAGCTGCCTTAAAGGCTATTAATAAAGGCATGTAGGAAGCTAGTGGTAGACCTATCTATATCTTAGACTCTAAGGCTAATACTAATAATAAGGGATAACCTATGTTTAGCAAGGAGTTCTGTGGCTTTAAGAATAAGGAAAGTTCTAGCATTAACCATAAGAATCTTGCCCTAGAGGGCGTAACTATAGAAAACCCCCTATCCCTAAACTAAGCTAATAAGCAGTAGGATAATACTACTAACGCCTAGAACAGGCCTAGTAATTACAAACCCCTGCCTAAGCGCAGGAAGGCACAGAATATATAATATGTTACGCTATAGGATATCCCTAAGTATATCTAGGGGTTTAACCTACGTTTTTATTTTTACTGCTTTAGCCGCGTGGATAATAGCCTATAGTAGCTAGATAATAATAATAACTTAGATCTTCCTAAGGATAACGAATTTACTAGGGATTATGCTATCTAGTAGTATACTAACAACAAGTGCTAAGGGCAAAAGCTATAGACCTTTATTAACACCCTTTTTGTGTATAAAGTAGAATTTAGTAAGGCCGGCGCTAAAATCGCGGAGGACAGCTTTAGTGTTAATAAGAATAACCCCTTATACTAGCTATACCTTAAGGTTATTACTATGTGCGTTAAAATCTATACTATAGTTAACTCCTCTATAAACTAGCTAAAGGCCTGTAAAAGTTAGTTAGAGGTGCTAGTAGTTTGCATAGCTAGGGATAGCCTAAAGACTACTATTTATGTTTATTTAGAGGGCAGTTCCTGCTAGGGGAAGGAATAGATAATATAGCTACTAGTATAGGAGGTTATTATTACTAAATAACTCTGCTCCTTATTTAGTGCCCTTAACGGCACCCTTAGTAGCTACCTTGCCTTTTTGCGATAGTTTAACCTAGCTAAAGTCCTAACTACTAATAAGATAGACCTCTTTATAGCCGCTACCCCGCGCTCTATGCGTGGATACTATGCTATTATATTAGTGCCCTATAAACCCTATACTATAAGACTTAAAGCCCTAGAGAAATATGTAAATAACCTGCTATTAGCCTTTATAAACTAAGAGGCTTAGCTTAATTAAGCACTTAAAGGAGTTTGCCTCCTTTTTAAAGTCTATAGTATTACGAGTAATAATTCTAAGATAGTTAAGGAGATAATTACTAAGGCTACTACTATAACTAGTAAAAACGCAAAGGATATAGATTAGCGCCTTTGTTTGCTAGAATCCGCTAAAGCTAGCGTGTCCTTGCTACAGACTGTGGAATAGAATGTTATAACCCTATAGTTAGAGGTTAATGCCCTTTACAAAACCGCTATATCCCACGACTAATATAACTCCATAGATAAAACGCTAAGCACGCCCTAGAGGCTAGTACCTAGTAATAAGCGCCTAGCGGGGTTATTATTCCTAGCTAGCACTAATAATTCTAGCCTAACTAGTGCGCTAGCCGCTAAAAGGCCATAGAGATTTCCCACTAGCAGCGCTAGCGCTAGCTTGCTATAATAATTCTATTCTTAGTGCTAATAACCGCCTTGCCCTTAAGGGATTTTGTAGCCCACGCGCTACTATTTGCTTCTTGCTTTTGCCCTTCTCTTTCCTTTTCTTTTCTTTTTATTTTGCTAGGAGCTTAGCTTAATTTTGCTATATAATCACTAAATTGCTTAACTAAAAAACGTTACTTTACTATCCTAGATAGTTACTTTTCTTTTATAAGAATTAAACTTAGATATCCCTAGTAGGAATCCCCTTCTAGAAGGCATAAAACCCTACGTAAATGTAATAACTAAGTGTAAGCCATAAAGTTACGCCCCTTATAACCTTAGATTTATTACAAGGCCGTGGAATAATACATTATAAACGCAGGAGCCTAGGAACTTACTTTCCTTTCACCTTAATAAAACACTAACTACACTACCTCCTACTAGCTACATAACCTAAACCTCTTTAATCCTTTACTATTAATAACCCTAATATAAAGTCTGTTACTTTCCTTTATAAACCTTCCCTTAAGTATCTTATAAGTTATAATACCCTTACCGCTAGCCCTCATGCGTTGCATGATAATTAGATATAGTGCTATTTATACTAAAGGAGAGCTAGGCTGCTTATTAAACAACCTCCCTACCTTATATAAGGACACCTATACTGCCCTCTATAAGCATAGTAACCTAATTAAAGTTATAGAAAGAGGAGGTTTGCTTATAATATTTAATAACTAGCAAAGCAGTAATAACCTGCTAATAGTATTTAAATTATACTGCTTAAATAATATTCTCTACCTTATTAAAGGTAACTACTACTAACTCTTTCTCTTATAGTAGCTTAAGCAAATCTATAAGAATCTTAAGGAGTGTTTCTACTATAATAACTTAGGAATAAACTAATAGTACTATACTAACAAACTTGTCTATAAATTTAGCTAGTATACTATAAAGCTTAGCGTAAAAGGGCTTATTTAGCTACTAAAAGGAATTTGTTATAATATAAACCTACTCTTTACTACTTAGAATATTTAGGTATACGCTAAAATCACCCTTAATAACATAAACTCCATGATTAACCGCTATTTACTAGGCTAGGCAGTCTTGCAGGCAGAGCGCTAGATCCTTAAATTCTTTACACTAAGACTCTATAACGCAACCTACGGATTCTAATGCCTAATCTATAGCTATAGCATTGCTAGCATATCCTTTATCTTTCTCTGCTATTACTTAATATGTATTATTAGATAGCAAGAGGATTATAATAAAACTTATAATAAGATTTATAATAAAATTGCTAACCTTACTAACCTTCTAAATACTCTTACTACTACTCTTAGCAGTCCTATGTTTTGCCCCTTTAGATAGGTTCTGCTATGCTATGCAGCTACTTATAGCATATTACCTATGTTTTATAATATTATTAAGTCTAGTTATAATAACCCTAACCTTAGAGGACTCTAGAAGTTAGCCTAAAACTATATAGTAGACCTAAATATCTACACTCTACACGCCCTACGCACCTACCTGCATTAGGTTATTCTCCGCCGTATTCTATAGGTCTTGTTTATGTAAATTTAACTATTCCTTAATGTTTTTTATATTATAAATAAGGGAGAGGAAAATAGTAAAGATAGTAAAGATAATAGTAAAGATAATAATAATAATAAAGGTGTCTCTATAGAAAGTAATAATAATAAAGGTAACGAGAGCACGGATGCTAGCATAGCTAATAATTAAGAAGGACTTGCTAGTTTAGGCACGAAAGACTGCGTTTTGTTTTCTAGATTGCGATTATTTTATTTAACATTTCCTTAGTGTTTTTTTTCTCTCCTTTTAGCTTAGGATAAGCTGTTTTCTTCTGTGCCCCTAGGACTTATTATAGTCTAGAAGGGACCTTTATAAATACATAGGTACCCTTACTATAAAGGAGGGATTTAGCTAGACTTAGGTAGAAATAATTAATTATACACTTACACACACTATGTATACTTTAGCACTTATCGTGACTAAGGTGTAAGGTGTAACACCCTTTATGACCTTTATAACGAAGTCCTACCCGACTGGTAGACTTCCCCCTTATGCGTAAGGGAACTAACACGTAACAATAAGGACCTTGCTAACTACCTTTCTCGCGCTAGACCTATACCTTAGATTATAGCGGGATCTAGTGGGTTAGGAGAGTGTTAGGCCTATTATAGCAAGTAAGGGCATTACTAATCTAGCGCTTTGCAAGCAATCTGTGGGCTTTAAAGGTGGCTTTGCGGATTACTTTAGCATATTAAATAATAGAAAACGCTAGTAGTAAATCCTATAATAGTTGCAGATATGCCCTAAACACAAGAAGTATTAGAATAAGGCTATTTAGGCTAGCAGAGTTATTAATAGCTTTCATAGCTATTTAAAGAAGGTAGTCTTGCTATACATAGTCTCTGAGTTTGCTTTTAATAATACTATACATATATTAGAGGGGAGTGTAATATCTTTTAACCTTTTTAACGCTATTATAAGCTTCCACAGGGACCTTGTTAACTTTAATTACTAACCCTTAGGTGTATTAACGGAATTCTACTAACGCGAAGTTCTTCCTAGTATTATAAATAATCTATTTAGGTAGTCTAAGATAACTATTAATCTAATAAGCTCTAATAGTATCCTAAATATCTCTAGTAGTCTGCTTCCTTAGTTTAAGAAAATAAGTAGCTTAGAAAGCTATAG
>SRQA01001134.1:0-12504 GCA_018360365.1 Claviceps citrina
TCTAGCAACGCGTGCGCGCACTATTCTTGCTTAGCAAGCTTAAGTCCTTTTATAATATAATATACGCCTTTTCGCTACTGCCTAGCCACGACGTCTCTCACATAAAATAAAACATAATTAAAATAAATTTAATATTATAAGAAATAAAATATTATAATAATTTTAAATAATTATATAATTTACATAAAATATATATATAAAAATTAGCTTTAAATTTATATAATATTATATAATATACTTATGAAAACTATAAATACTATATATAGTTTTTATAGTATAGTGTAGTATAACTACACTATACTATATACTATGCTATATATTTATTACACTATACTATAACTATACTATATAGCTACTATACTACACTATAAACTACACTAGACCTTTAAAAACTACACTACACTACACTACTATAATCCACTGCGTAAGGCAAAGTGCGTATAACTACTAATACACACCTGTATTAGCCCTACATTAGGCAAAGCCTAATACTATTACATTTTTATAGAATATAATATAGCTTTAATATAATTATAAATTTTATAAGTGTATAAGATCTAATATTTTAGCTTATATAATCTTATTATAATTTAGTATAATTTGTTTTTAATTTATTTTATTTATTTAAATTATAATACAATTAAACTTAAATCTAATTAATACTTTTTATTTAATATAATATAGCTTTTATATAATTCCTAACTATATAAGTATACTATATCTAATATTATAGCTTATATAATCTTACTTTAATTTATAATAATTTATTTTTAGTTTATTTATATAGATATTTAATTTATTTTAATTATAATAATATTTTAATTAAATATAATTAAGCTTTTTTATAGAATATAATATAGCTTTTATATAACTACTAATTCTATAAATATAAAGTTCCTTATATTATAGCTTACTTAATTTTCTTAAATCCATTATATTTTATTAGTAAAAATAAATATATATATAAAAGTTTATTTATAAAATATAAACTTAAGGAAGTATAGGGTAGGCTAGAAATGTATATTATTAAATAATATAAATTCTAACTATTTTAAAAATACTAAATTTATTATTATAAGTCTTATATAATAAGAGTTATTAAGAAATACTAAAAATACTAAAAAATACTAAAAATACTAAAAATACTAAAAATACTAAAGTTAGTATACTAGACTAGTACTAATACTAGTACTAGTATATACTAATACTAGATTTACTTAGTATTTGCCTGTACTAATACTAGACTAGTATTAGTCTAGTCTAGTATTAGTACTAGTATTACTAACACTAGCCATACTAATTCCCAACCCTGTAACGTACTAACACCCTTCTCGCTACTAGCTCCAAATGGAGTTGCCCTCTTCCCTTACCACTCCGTCGGTCATCCTGTCAGCATGTGGGGCAAACAACCCAAGTGGATACGGTGGTCCAGACTCCACACGGCGTCGGGTACATCTCTGTGTAGGTAAGCAAGCCACGCCCCACTTCTTTAGTGGGGCGTGGCACGATTATATAGGCCTGTGTGCCACCCTCTCTTGTGGTAGCTAGAGAAGCAATCAAGTCGCTATCAACCACACTCTCAACACATCCATCCTAACCACTCCGCCAATTGTCACTCGCTCGCAGTAGCAACTTTATTCTCGTTGCCATCGTCTCTCGACCCTCACCATGGCCACCATGCAGCTGACAGAGGCCAACTTACTCAAGATGGATCCACACCAAAACCTGATAGGACCGCCATCATCAATTCCTCGATCTGGCACCCCAGTGACGGAGAGAAGTTGGCATATTGACAAAGTTACTTACAAGTTCATGGTTATCGGTCAAATTCACGCTCTTCTCATGCTTAAACCCGAAGGTGTTGAAGTCGTCAGACGATCGGGCATGAGACTTGGTACGCTGGACGGGTCCTTGATGGAAGACGGGAGCGAACCATCGGACTGGAAGCCTATATGGGAACACCTCGATGACGCAAGGCGAGAAATTCTAAAGAAGAGAGGGTTTAATACAACTAGAGTCATGGGATTTGGACCAAACCCCCTCAAAATTCAAGCCTGGATACCCAAGCCCCCTGATGGTCCTTATGCCCCTTTGGACGATCAAGTCCTAACCGAAGACCGTCGCTCCTCGCATCAAGGCAGTCCGTGTAGCGGTGTAGACACAGAGCACGAGCACGAGCACGAGCACGAGCACGAGCAGGAAGAGACGATATATTCCCAGGTCGGCCGATCAAGAAAGCGCAAGCGACGCGACACATCAGAAGCACCAATGCCAGCACCCAAGAAGCGCAAACTTGTTGACATCCCAAGCGCTCATGGGTTGAAGGTGCAGAGATACCAATCACTGGCGACTCAACCGCAGCTGGCATCGTCGGCCGCCACGGGCAGACAGTCGGGAAATAAGCACAAGCGAGAAGGAATAGTCAAAACCAACCAAAGCAGCCCGCGATTGGAAGCAAGGGCCGCTGTCAAACCAAACCCAAGTCAACAAGCCACACAACCTCTTCGAAAGAGCGCCCGTATAGCGGCTCGAAAACGCCCAGTATAACAGCGGACATGTCTCCTCGATCGCCGGCTTCCTGGCTTGCTATGGCGCCTGGGACAGGCTGAGCAAATGCACATGCAGTCCCGCTACTTGAATATATATCCACCAAGAGCCTTCCGATGCGGAGCGTTCTACGGGCAGAGGAGAAGGTTTACAGTCGACGAACCCTTCCTAATTCTCTGCATAAGGAGTCTTATGGCAACGAAGTTGAGGACAGCACAGTAGCTCTTGAGATTCGCTAAGAGACGGGAACAAAGTGTTTGGGGGGCCCTAATGTGGTCGGTATCGGTGTGTCTGGATTCTGGAGGGTTTCCACTGTCGATTGTACACTCTGATAGTCGAATGATTTCAGAAAGATAGATGATTGCGATGATCACGAAATTATATGCAGCTAGGTGGCTATTTGTTAGCTAGAGTCTTGGGTGTGGGCCGTGACCTTTACCTCCCTCTGCCTTTTGCGTAAAGAGCCTAAGTACTACAAGCTCCTAGCACTGCTCCCTGATTGGCTTCACCCCATGTCAAACGGCGAGATTTCCTGGGTAGAAGGAGAAAAAGGAACGTAACATGAAGAGTTGAGTTGAGTCTAGAGGAACCTTGTTCTTCAGAGAGGCTCTGGTTCGGGGTTTGTTGAGATGTAATGCCTGGTGGTGCCGAAGATGAGGTGGGATGACGGAATCACGGAACCAGGTTTGGCGTCGAGGGAATGCCCACATTTCCGCAATTCGGAGGCCAAGTGCCGGGCAAAGATAAGATGAGGATGAGATACGCGAGGAGGCCAGCCCTGAATGGAGACCCTGTCAACCTTCTACTGGCCTAGGATTGCGAACAAGCCGGCTATTATTGGAAAACACTACTCCCACAATAGCAGGGTGCCACAATTGAGGCTGTGGAGGACGGAGTAATAATAATAGGGCGCGGTTATCAAGCATCCAGCGTAGCGTATCAAGCATCCACCCTGTGGCTCGGCGCCCGCAGCATCCGCTATTAGCTTTTGTATGGGCTGCATATGTAATCTAAAATAGACTTTGCCCTAATATGTAATAACCTCCTACACACATAATCCACACAATTAAAGCTATTCGCCTGCCTGCTAAAAAACGCTAAAAACGCCGAAAAACGCCGCTACTATAGAAGCCCTTTATAGAAAGCCCTTTAATAGCCTTAAAGCTATTAAATCCGTAATAAAAGCTACCTCTTATAAGCTTAGATTTGCCCTTATAACTTATAAGAGCTATCTAAATGCCTCTAATCTATTATAAATTATCCTATAATACTACAAAGGCTAGAAGTATACCTTATAAGCTAATCCTAAGACCCCTAAAGCTTATAAGCAAAAGAATACTTGCTTATAAATAACTAAATACTTATATAAGCTTAATGTTACGTGTTAGTTCCTTCACGCATAAAGGGGAAATCCACTAGTTAGGTAGGACTTCGTTATAAAGGTCATAAGTGTTATGGACTAGCCCTATTGCTACTGCTAATAGGCGTCGGAATGCTATTAAAAGATATAAAGAGAAAGGAAGGAAAGGTAATATAAAGACCTTATTATGCTTTCTTTATACCCTTATTATAAATACCCCCCTATTATTATACATAAGCCCTACGCGCAAGGTAAGGTACGCATAACTACTAATACACACCTATATTAGCCTTATATTAAGCAAAGCCTAATACTATTACATAGCCTTCCGCCCTAGGCAGTAACTATACTACACAAACACTGCTTATATAAAAGCACTAGGTTAGCAAGAGAAAAAAAAAAAAACTATAGGCAAGTAAATTAATAAACAAAACATTCCTATTATGTTTATAGTTACTAGGAGATAAGTATAAATACTACTAGGGAAGGTAAGCTAGCCTAGCTAGAATAGGCACTAGACTAGTAAGTTAAGGAAATAGTCTAGGAATAAGTAAGTAAATTAAGATAAAGGAATATAAAACTAAATAAAACTATAAACCCTACTAAGTAATATAAATAAGTAATATAGTAAATATAATAAGTATAGTATAAGTATAATATACTATACTAAATAGCTAGTATAAAAGTAAGATATAAGCTATTAATAATTACTAGTAGTTAAACTATATCTAAGTAACCTGCCTAATATTAGTACCTAGTTAGAGTAAGGCGCTTATATTAGGCGTAAGAAGTAAGTTATTAATAGCTAGTATAGCTAGCTAGTATTATAAGAACCTATAGTTATTATTATTTACGCGTAATACCTAAACTAAATAATACTATATTAAATGCTTATTAAAGGTATAAAAACCTTATCTTATTCGCCCCTAAAGTCTTACTAACTATTCTTCTTTATCCCCCTTATTATAAAGAGTTTTTATTCTATTACTTATTACTTCTTTATAAACTTATTATTATTCCTAAGCTTACTTTATATTACTAAATCCTATACTTAGTTACTTATTATATTATAGCTACCCTAAAGCCTATTACTACTATAGTACTTACTATTACTATACTACCTAGGCTATACCTAAGTATTATTCCCCTTATATAGCTTTTAAAATATTAGTAAGTAGCCCCTGCCTGCCCTAGCTACTTATATATACCTATAGCTACTATAGCCTTCCCTAGGCATATTATACTAGCTCTTATAACTACCTCTTAGTGTATAAGGTAATATCCTACCCTTATACTAGCACTAGGCATAGGCCTTAGGTAAGTTTATTATAAAAGAAAACTCTAATAAGAAAGGTAATACTATGCCTATAACTATTAACCTACCTTATATCTAGTAGATTTTTATTACTATTTAATTAAGTAAACTAAACTATAAGCATAATCCTTATAGGAAGTTATATAAAAGTTACTAAAAAGGCTACTAGAAATATATATAAGATATATATATACTAGTAGCTAATCCTTATATTAAGCATACTATACACACCTTAATATAAGCTATAGCTAGGGGCTATGCTATTATTACACTAAAGGTATATTATAAAGAAACCTAGCAAATCTAAATAGCTACTATCTTAATACCTAAATTCTACGCCCTAGGTAATAGATTTACTAACCTATACTACTATACTAAGTATGCCCTAGTTACTATCTAGATTATTTATAACACCCCTACTATTACTATACCTACTAATAATATGCTTATTATAGGGATTACTATGCTTATATTACTTAGTAATATAGCTACTAACCTATTTCTTATATTTCCTAGCACCCTTATTTAAAGTATTATATAGCTACTAGTCTAACCCCTTGCCTAGCTTAGAAGTATACTATTTATATAAGAGAAGTAAAATACCTAGGCTATAGCTAGCTACTAGTAGCATATTATATAATCCTTTAGAGCTATATAAAGGGCTATAAAGGAGTAGATAGTAATACTATAAAGTATTATATAGCTACTATAGTAATTCTATAAGCCTAGCTTATAAGTAAAGGAATTACTAAACACCCCCTAATACTCTTAACATACCTTATAAGAGCACACGCTAGAGAGCTATTAATATTACTAAGAAAGAAATAAAAAGAATATATAAGTAATCTTAATAATACTATTCTAAATATAATATAATACCCCCTCCCCTAACCTTTATAATAATAAGCTACCCCTAAAGTTACCTAGTAACTAATATAAGGTTTACTAAGGTAGGGAAGGAAGAAGAGTAGGTAAGAGAGAGGGGAAAGGAGACTAATTTAAGGTAAGTTAGGCCCTAAGTAGCAAATATATATAGCTTTATAAGAGAACCTTATTTAAGAACTTACTAGGGACTATTATTATACTATACACTACCTTATTCTGCCTTATAGTCTGCTAAGGCCTATATATTTACTAGGTTCTTAAGCGGCTCTTATATTAGTATTAAGTATTTTACTTATTTAATAAGAATATCCTAATAATACCTATAGCCCTACGTATTATAAGCTACTAGTACCTTCTTAACCTAGTATTCCTTATAAAGCTTATTATTCTTATTATTCTATACCTATATAAGCCCTAGGCATATATTACACTAGGGCTAGCTAGGGAGCAGATTAGTAATAGTATACTTAATAAGGTTAATATAAAAAATAAGGTAAATACCCTAGGGTATATTAAGATAAACTATTAGTAATATAAGAATAGCTATAATATAGTACTTAGCTACTACCTAGTCTAGCTTCTTAGAGGGGTAGTTAGTTTTAATATAATAAAGAAAGAGCTATACCTAGTTCCTAACCTAGAACTACTCTATAGGGTAATAAGAGGTAGCTATACTATCTTATTATTATTACTAAGTAAAGGCAATAGCTACCTAAGCTAGCTTAAAAGCCTCCTAAAGTTATAAGGTAAACTAGGCTACCTATCCTATGCTTATAGTAGCGCTAGGAGTAAGGTTTATAAGAACCTAGACTAGATTAATATTATATTTATAAAGTAGCTAGTTTAGACTAAAGCTAATAATAAAAAAAGCCTAATTATTAAGCATAAGCTAGTATATTACTAGGTGCTTAGGCTAATTAAATTATAAGAAGGAAATATAAAAATATAAAATAGCCTATACCTTCTAGTTAGCCTACTCTATGCCCTTATTAGTTTAGGGGTAGTAAGAGGTAGAAAGTAACTATTTAGTCTTAATAATTAAGCATAAGGTAGTCTAGAACTTACTTAGCTAGTCTAAGCTATAGTTAGTAATAATAAAGGTAGGGAACCTATAAAACTACTACTAGTATATCTTAAACCTCTTTGTATATACCTTAGTAAAAATATTAGTTATAGCCTTTAGCTAGATAAACTTAGAAAAGCAGTTTATAATTACTATAAGAAAAGAGGGATTAGCTAGCCTACGTGTAAACAGGCCTATTATAAAGTTAACTAAGATTTAGAACTAAAAGTAGTTAGGAATAGGGAGGGGTTTTAGAAAGCCCTACTACTACTAGTAGCTCTTATAACTACTATAGTAGTAATAATTCTAGATATAGTAAGTAATATCTTAGGATATACCTACCTAGTAAAATTATTACTAAAGGGTCTAGAAAGTAGTGTTATAACCTAGATAGCCTACTACTAATAACTTATAGCACTCCTAGATAAGGGTAGTTATTAATAGCTTTTATTAAGGCACTTATATTTAGCTATAAAACTAAAGCACCCTATAAGCACTAATACTATAGTTTATAATCTACTCCCTTATCTTAGCCTTTATAAGAAATTATTATATATTCTTATAAATAATAGTAAGGTAGTAAAAGTATACTATATTATAAGTAATTACTATATTTTAAAGCGCCTAAAGGTAAGGAGAGGAAAAGACCTAGTTACTAAAGAGTAATACTATATTAGTACTAAAAAGGTTAGGGTTACTTATAAAAATAGCCTAAATAAATAAAGGTTAAAGAAGGTAGCTATACTATAAGGTTAGCCTTACCTTATCCTAGCCTTATTAGGAGAGTATATTAGTATACTACTAGTATTATATAAGTTAGTACTATAAGTAATAGTAATACTATAAGAGTGTCTTAGCCTAGTAAGCCTAATACTTAGTTATAATTTTAGGGGTTATAAAGTACTTAAGGCTCTTATAATTAGTATAAATAGTAAAGGGCTTAGAAACACCCTAAAGCTTAGCTAACTATACCTTAAGGCAGGAGATAATAGCTAGGAGCTTCTTATTATAAATAGTATAGTTTTACTAAGAAAGGGTTAGCTAGGCTAAGTAGTAGGTAATAAGGTATTAAATACTATTTATCTAAAGCTAAAGGAGGTAACTACTAAGAGTAATACTAAAGTAGTTTACCTTAACTATTATATCCTAGTTAAGGTCTTATTAAGCTAGGATTAAGTCTAAAATAAAGAGGCGCTTAAGCTTATTAAAAGCATAGGCCTCCTGCTACCCCTAAATAAAGGAAACGCCCTTCTTTATAAGATTATAAAGAGGGTTAGTAACTTAGGAGAAATTTAGAATAAAATTATAGTAAAAATTCGCAAAACTAAGGAAGCTATATATACCCTATAGCTTTATTAGAGCTGCCTAGTCCTAAATAGCCTAGACCTTAGCAAGGTTAGGGCGTATGCTCTTGCCTACTATAATAATATACCTAAGGTAGTAAACCTATTAGGTAGTAAAGACAGACTTATTAAAGTTAAGGTAAAGGCCCGCCGCCTATAAGCAGCTAAAAACTATGTAAACCTTCTATAAATAGTCACGCCTTAAGCTACTAAAATAAACTAGAATATTATCTAAGTATACTATAATAAAGTTACTAAGGGCATTACTAAGGGTATTATTAATATAACACTAGAAAGTAGCAGGCGTACCTACTAGGCTAAAGGGGTAGATAAGCTACTTAAATAGCCTAAACTATATTTAGAATACTATAAAAGCCTTATCCCCCTTAGTAACCTATAGCTTATAAAAAGCTATCTAAATATTTACCTTAGTAAACTATTATATATAAGCTAGAGAGTAAAGGGTTTTCTTAATAAGAGGTAATAAGTAGTAGTCTTACTTTATAATCTTATTAAAAGCATAGTAATCTATATAAAACTACTAGCCCTTACTAGCCTTCTTAACTAAGAGAACTAAAGTAGCTACTAAAGAAAAGCTAGCTTAAATCTATCCCTTATCTAAAAGCTTTATAAGCTACTACTAAAGTTTAAGTAACTAGTCCTAAAGTATAAAGTATAATAAGCCTTAAGGGAAAGAGGGGAGGGACTTATTAGGAGACTTATAAAGATAAATATAGTAGTCTAAGGTGCTATAATAAGGTAGGAGAGTGTCTGCCTTAGACTTATTAAAGAAATTAGTAAAGTTATAAAGCTTAGCTAGTAGGGCTATATAGGGGTCCTTAGGCTATAACTTAGGTATAGTAACCTAAAGAATAGATATTAACTTACATAAGCTAGTGCTTATAAACTAAATAGTTATATCCTAAAGGCAGTAAGCTTGCTTAGCTATAGCTATAAAGGCAGACCTTATTATACTTTATATAGCCTTACCCTAGGCATAACTTAAGGACTCCTATACTATAAGGCCTTCTACTATGCTTACTATTAGCTCTTACTAAGTAGTATAAAGGGTAATATTATAATATTTTATTTATAGTAGGCTAAAGATTATATCCTAGGCAAGGCCTAGAACTATATAAAGGTAGATAAATAACTACTAGCTATTAATATTAATTATAGTATAAGTAAGGTAAGTAATACTAAACTCCCTCTTAAGTGCCTATTATCCTTACTATTAAACCTTAATAATAGTCCTTACCTAGCGCTTTAAAGGCAGCTAAATAAGCTTAAGGCCTAGCTATTAAGTAGTAGACTTACTAATAGTATTATAATACTTATAGCTATAGTTAATTAGAGTGTTTATAAAGGAGAATAAGTTAAAGAAAATAAAAATAAAGAACGCTAGGTAATTTATATATTTATAAATTTTATTATACTTTATTAACTCTATCTCCTTCTAACCTAAAGTCTGCTATATAATAAAGCCTAGAAGCCCCTATATAAGACTTACTATAAGGGCTAGTCTTTTCCTATCTTATTCTCCTTCTCTTTCTTATACTTATAGTTATTAGCCTTAGTAATAGCCTACTAAATACAAACCTTAGGCTAAAAAGGAGGAAGAAGAAAGTAGTTATAAGCTATATAACCTATCTCTTTATAGTATAAGCAAGCACTAGACTCCTAGTAATATACTATCTCCTAGTTAGTTACTTACTTAGCTTATACCTAAGTAAAGAGTAAGGCTATATTCTTAGCCTTTAGCTTCTTCTTTTTCTTACCCTTACCCTAGGTCCTTATAGTATTTACCTTAGACATAGTTATATCCCCCTTATAGTTAGTAGTATAGTAATACTAGGCTAGAGGATTTGCTAGGCGCTTAGTATAAAAGTAATCCTTAAGTATAAAGGTTTTAAGGTCTAGGGTAATAGTATAGTATTATTTTATAGTAATATTATAGTTATTATAAGAGATACTATAGCTAATATATATACTATATATTTGCTTATTAAGTATATAGTATAGCTTAGTAAGATAAACCTTATTATCCTAGCTTATGCTACTAGTAAGGGAGAGTTTTTGCTTAAAGTAAATAAAAAAAGCAAAGAAGGATTTATTACTAGCTTGCTTTATTTAGTTAAGTTTAGTAAGGGCTATCTTATAGTAATAAGGGTTAGAGTAAAGCTTAGAGAGATAGTCTAGAAAGGTAGCTAGGTTATAGTAAATAAAATTGCCTTTCTTAAAGAATAAGGTAACCTTAGCCTAAATAAAAGATAAGAAGTTCTAGTAAATAAATATCTACTAGTTTATAGTAAAACTAATAAAGTTATAATTTACTTATAGCTTATATACTATAAAGAAGCGCTAGGTATTAAAGGTAAATTATTTATTATTATAAGGAGAGCCTATTAGAATTAGCTTATAGCAGACTAGGAGTATAGTAGGAGGTAAAGGAAGGTTAGTTACCCTAAAAGGGGGGGTTATATTAGTAGGTAAGGGAAGGAATATAGCTAAGGTAGTAGTAGTAGTAAATTAAATTATATAGTTAGTAGTAGCCTATATAGCCTAAATTATTACTATAGTAGCGTCTTCCTACTTTTATATAGTATTAAAGCACTATTATATAGCTATAAGGGTATTACCTTATATAATTAGGGTTATATTAATATAGTTAAGAATTACTATTATATCTTTTACTATTAGAGAAGTAGGTTTATTAGCTTATATATTTATGTTTATATTTAAAGGTATATTAGTTTATTTTAGTAGCTAAAAGAAATATAAAGCTAAAGGATATTTTTTAAATATTATAAACTAGCCTTATTACTACTGCTAATAAGCATTAAAATACTATTAAAAGATATAAAGAGAAAGGAAGGAAAGGTAATATAAAGACCCTATTATACCCCCTTTATACCCTTACTATAAATACCCCCTTATTATTATACGTAAGCTCTACGCGCAAGGCAAGGTGCGCATAACTACTAATACGCACCCGCATTAGCCCCACATTAGGCAAAGCCTAATACTATTACAATAAGGTGTATTACACCTTACACAAGAGTTACAATAAGTGCTAACGTGTACGTGGTGTATGTGTATGTATAATTAATAATTCCCTCTATAAATCTAGCTAATGTTCCCTTTTTATATAGTGAACGTCCACGTGATTGTGGAGGTCCCATTTCGGACCGTAACACTTAATATTATTATTAATCTTAGTGTTTACTATATTAAGAGGCTAGATTTCCTTGCCTTAAGCTATTATAATTATAAACTTAATAGCCTCCCCTTTGTGGTGTGGTGGAAAATAGTTGACGTCATTACCCCTCTTTTGGAGCAAATTTTCCACTTAGCAATATCACTTATTAGCTTCTTCTAATTTTGCAAATTTAGAGCCCTCTTTGTAATTATATTATTCCTTTACTTCTTAGTGGGCTTTTTGCTCTTTTTACGTAGGCTAATGTCAGCGGGTGAATACCCTGCCATAAGGCGCAAAGCTGTGAAAGCCGGGGCGGAAGAACATTATCGCGCGATTACAACGCTCCTTCTATTATTACGCCTCTAATTATCACGCCTTCTATTAATTATCACGCCTTCTATTGATTATTACGCCTTCTATTAATTACCTCTTCTATTAATTACCCCTTCTATTAATTACCCCCTTCTATAATTATTTCCCTCTAGGGGCCCTGCTAGGGGCTGCCTATAGCAAGCTACTACCTTTAGTAAATTCTACTTTTTCTTATAATAACCTCCTTCCTTTAAAGACCCCTCTCCTCTATATATAATTATAGGATATATATTACTAAAACACTATAAAACACTATTACAAAGTATACTAACTATATAACTATAAGCTTAATTATAATATATATAACTAACTATTAATTATATTATATTATATATATTATAGCGATTATAATAATAAACACTACACACACACACATATTATTACATAACTTTTTTTTTTATTATCTCTTAGCTTATATAG
>SRQA01001135.1:0-12499 GCA_018360365.1 Claviceps citrina
TCTTCCGGCTTCTTGCTGCCGCTGCCGCTGCCGCTGCCGCTGCCGCTGCCGCCACCGCCGCCGGCCGCCGAGGCAGGCGACTCAAAGTCATAGTTGGTGCTCAGTCGGTAGTTCTTGTTGGTGGCCTCCCAATGGCTTCGCAGCGTCTCCAGCTCGCTGGCGAGGTTGTCGAGCGCCGCGCTGTTCCTCGACTCCACGTTGCTGGTGCCGTTGTTGTTGTTGTTGTTGTTGTTGTTGTTGTTGTTGTTGTTGTTGTCGTCGTCGTCGTCGTCGTCGTCGTTGTTGCCGCCGCCGCTGTATTCGCTCCCGTTCTCCGAGCTCTCGGTGCGGCTGTGCCCCAGCGCCATGCCGTTTGTGCTCTCCGAGTTCGTGCTGGCTGCCTGGCGGCTGCGTCGTCGGTAGTTGTCGACCGAGTGCTCGACCTGGTGGAGGAGCAGCGCCACCTTCTGCTCCGCCTCCCCGGCGCGCTGCTCGAGAAGCGCATTCTCCGACTTGACCTGCTCCAGCGTCTTGAGGGCGTCGTCTCGCTCTTGCTGGTGGTCGGCCATGTCCTTCTTCAGCGAGGCGAGGCTCATCTCCAGCTTGGCACCCGATGCCTCCGTTTCGCATATCAGGGCCTCGACCCTCTGCCTGAGCCCGTCTCGTTCGCTCTCCAGCTCTTCGTTCTCCGCCTTGAGACGCCCATTGTCCTTCTCATACTCCGAGATTTGGTCCTTGAGCTGCTTCAGCACCTTCTCCGCGCCCCGGAAGCAGTACACCGCCGACATGTAGTCGCTCTCGAGCTGCTGGAGCTTCTCGCGGTACGCCATCTCGGATTCCTGCTGCTGCGCCGCAAACTGCTGCCGGCTTTCCTCGTGCGCAGCGGCGGCACTGGCCAGCTGCGTCTCCAAGTCTCGCAGCCGCGTTTGCTCTGGCGAGCTCGTCCTGGGACTCGCGAGGCTGCGGGAGCGCATCGCCACCGTCGGACTGATGCCGCGCTCGGCCAGAATGTCCTTGAGCGCGTTGTGCTGGACCGTCATGGCATTCGTCTCGAGCTGCTGCGCCGCGAGCTTGTTCTTGAGATCCGTCTGTCCAGCCATCAGGCTTTGCGTCTCCCGCAAAGCGGACTGGAGCTGCCTTCGAATGGCGACGCCCTCCCTACTTGACTGCTCCTGGTACTGCTCCAGCCCGGCAATCCGCTCTTCGGCACTTCGCAGCTTGTCCGCAGCGTTGTTGGCTTCCTGCTGATACCTCTTGACCAGCTCATTGCTGGCTGCGATTTGATTTTGAAGCGCCCTCATGCGTTCGCTGTCACCGTTCCCCGCTCCGTCGGCCAACTCCTGGGCGGACAGCTTGTCGAGTCCGGACAAGAGTGCTTGGCGATGGGTTCGCGCCTCGTTGGCGTGCTTCTCAGCCACTTCCTCGGCATCGCGAAGGCGCTGGGTGGACGCGGCCAGTTCGGCCGTGCGGGCTTCGTGTTCAATCTTCAGCTTGATCAGCTCATCCTCAAGCCTGTCGCGGGCGGTGCGTTCTTCTTCAAGCTTCTTTTCGAGGTGCGACCTGGCGTCCTGCGACGCGCTGATGGCGCTTCGCAAGGACTCGAATGTGTCGTCGTGATTCTTTGACGAGCTGACGGCCTCCTTGTACTTGGCCTCAAACTCTCCTCGTTCCGCCCTCATCAGCTCCAACGCCGCCACGGCTTCCGCACACGTTACCAATTGCTCACGCGCCTCCCGCTGCACCAGATGCAGTTCTGCCTTGAGACGACCGACTTCGGTCGATGTCTGCTGCTTGTACGCCTCGAGGTCTGTCAACCGCTTTTGGGCAGCAGAAGCCGTGTCGTCCGCCAGCTGCCGCGCATTTCTCTCTGCCGCCAGCTCAGCCCTGAGCTGCTCCACCTGCGACTTGAGATCCTTTTGTAAGAGCAGCGCTGACGCCAGCTTCCTGGCCAATTCGCCCGATCGATCGCCTGGCTCGTCGCGTTCGCTGTCCATCTGAGGAGTGCTCGCCAGGCTGCCACCCGTCTGCGCAGCCAGCCTGGCCTTGGCATACACGGCTTCCTGGATGGCTGCATCGCGCTGCTTCTCCGCCTCGGCAATCTGCTTTGCAGCAAGGACGGCTTGCTGGTCCACAGCGCTCTGCACGTTTGCCAGTTCCATCCTCATTGCCAGCAGGGCTTCGATCAGTGGTCGGTCTTCATCGTCAAACGTTTCGGCTGCTTTGGCGTCGAGAGAATTCATTGTCGCCGCAGAAACATAGCCCGATTTCCGCGCCAGCTCCAGTTCGGAAGCGTACCACGCGTTTCTGTTCCTCGCCGCGTCCAACTCTTTGAGCAAGACGACAGTCTGTGAGTTCCTGACCGAGGATCGCCGGGAAGTCGGGTTGCTTGGTTGTCGTGTAGGGGGGGGGGGAGAGGAAGGCCGCATAGCCCTCGTTCCTGTCTCGGCTGAGCTGTCTACGGAGCTTTGTTGTGGTGGACGAGGATGGCCTCTCTGACCTCCCTTGCCTGGGTCAATGGCCCAAGGTTCTTGATTCGATCCACCGCTTCCCAACTGCCCAGCCTGGGCCGCCTGTGTAATGGGTGTTTCTCGTTCATTGGCCGCGGCTGCATCATTTTCGCTAGTACCATCACCATTGGCAAAACCGGCTGCAGAAGTCGACGTCGTCGACGTCGTCGTCGTCGTCGTCGTGTACGAAGAGCCAGGCGGGCCACTTCGCTCCGCGGAAGCGCCTCGAACTCGGCCAATGCTTGAACTTTCGACCGCGCGTTTGACTAATGTCGACCCTGGCGGGGGCGCTCCAGCAGGACTGGACGAAATCCCGGCTCGGGGGAGCTTGGATGGAGGAATCTTGGAAGTTGGTGTTGAAGAAGCAGCGCCTGCATTGTGTCGCAAACTGGTCGACGAATCTGATCTTGCAGGGGAGCTGTAGCCATTGGCAGACTTGGCGACAGAAATCGCCGCCGCCGCCGCCGCCGCCGGTTTCCTTAAATCCTGTGACGTAGAGACTGGGGGCAGCTGCCGAATCGAGGAAGCTGTGACGTCGCTTGTGCTAGGTCGCCGAAGTCCTTGTGGTGCGCGCTGAACACCTTGCTGGCCATCGTTGGGATATCGAATCTTAATCGTATCGAGAACATACATGATGCCCAAGTCATTGATGATGGTGGTGGCCGAGCTAGGCTCGCCACCAAGAACAACGACCGACTTGCCAACCGTGGTCATGCTGTGACCGGATCGTGGGGAGGGCGACGGCCCCATATTCTGGAAAGTGTACCATCTTCGCGAGCTGATCTTGAAGGCGGCTAGGTCTCCCAGATCTGTCCCCTCCTCCGTGCGGCCGCCGAAAACATACATGACATCGTCCACTACAGCGGCGGCGTGGCCTTCTCTGGCGGCAGGAATGTAGCCAATACAGTCCAGTTGAGACCAGGAGTTCAAAGCTGCTTCGTAGCACCACACATCGTTGAACCACTGAAATCCGTTTGTTCCACCGAATCTGTGTCGGGACGCTCGGCGTCAGAATGCTGCAGCTTTCACCAAAAGGACAGAAACAGAAAAGCTGTGCTACTTACAGATACATCTTGTCGTTGTACGTAATCATGGAATGGTTTGTGCGGGCAGCGGGCAATTTGGGAGAGTCGTCGTTTGGTAGGAGGATCTCCCACATGTAGTTCGGGGACTGCAATTGGTTCAGGTCAAAAGCAGAGAGATCATTCATAAAGTACCCGTCAACCTGACCTCCAAATATGTAGATTTTGGAGCCCAGTATGTTGAGTGAATGACCATAACGTCCGGGAGGCCGAGTGCCGGCTGGCAACGCACGGGACCAGTGCCTCGTGGCTACGTCGTCATCGTTTACGATTAGTTTGCTGTAACGGCTCTCTGGCTGGGGTTGTCAGCCACGCCTGGCTCCGACTCACATGTGTTCAGTAGGTACAGTGTCTGATCGAGAACATCGGAATCTTCGATCTTGGTATCACCACCGTATACGATGAAGGCATTGCCAACAAGCAAACTAGCATGGCCGACTCTAGGGCCGGGGCCCTCGGCCGTGGTTGCAAGTGGGTAGCAGGCCAAGTTGCCGCCAGCCTCAATCATCCACAGATCGCCCTTGACTGTCGAGCTGTTGATCAAACCGCCCATCATGTAGATGTCACCTTCTTTGGAAGCGACAGCATTGACAGCGGCGCCATATCGAGGAAAAGGGGTGGGACTCGATGCTGTATACGTCAACCGCCGTTGCGACCACGGATAGAGGGAGGCAATGGGATTCGATGCTGCTGAGCCATTGCGAACCTGCTAGGAAGACGGAGCTTAGAAAAACCAATAATGCGAGACATTTTTCATCATGAGGACCCGAATGCCCGGGGGGACTTACGGCCAAATCGGACGACTGCACCTGTTCTAAACTTGCACCACGACGTATCTGCTCGGGGCTGCCAGGACCAATATCGTCGACAGAGGCCAAGCTCCCCGTGGGCGTGGCTCGTTGAACAGCATTTTTCTCGTCGCGGGCCATGCGAGCGCCGGCACTCTGGATGGACCCCTGCGACCCTGAATTGCCATCGCGACTCGACAGGGCACGGTCGTGGCTCTTTTTGGATTTGAACAGAAAGGCCATGATTGCCCTGGGGCCGGAGGGCCGGTCAGCTCGAGGGCGGAATAGGAAAATCGTGGGCGGTGGCCGTCGGGTCGGAAGCGTGAATCGGATGCAGAAGAGGTCGAGTGAAACTGGGCCAAGAGAACGTAGAGACGGCGTAGAGGTTGCGATGCGCTGTCACCACCGACAACCAGATGGCGATGGAGAGCGAAGAGTTCAGATCGGATGAGGGCGACGTCTCGAGTCGGTATCCAAGGACTGATGTCGGGGGTGCGGAGGACGAAGGGTGACACGAACGACGAGGCAATCCAGCTACCGGCGAAAGCAAAGGCAGCCAGCCGTTGGTCGATTGCAGGTCAAGACGGCAGGCGGGAGCAAAGGAATCGGCGCCCGAGTCTGAAGATGGCTGGGCGAGCGGCAAGGCGGCTTATTTTCTCTTCGGGAAGTGAATTCCAGAACGGGGGGGCGTCGGGGAATGGAGGAGGCGATTGGAGGAGGCGGATGGGGGGAGCGGATGGAGAGGCGGATAGAGAGGCGGGAAAGAATGGTGAGTTTTCGACGGCGGCGGCGCAGGCCAAGGGCATGCAGGACGATAGATGGGCGGCGGCGACAATTGAACCATGGACGGCAACAAAGACGGCAACGAAGACGGCAACGAAGACGGCAACGAAGAAGCAGCAGAACCAAAGGAGGAGAGTCTGGTCTTGCGCACGACGTGACAAAGCGCAATTGGCCGGCCTCGAGCCTGCGCTTGTGCTCGATGCAGTTCGATTCAGTCCCTCTATTATTATTAGTGTCGTTTCAATGTTTGCATCGCCTTGGCTGGCCGTCGAGGGCCATGGAGCCTGACGAGGGCCGTGGACGGGGCGCCAGTGGCCCGTTGCAACTCGGCAGTGAACTGTGAGAGCAAGTGTGATCCTTCTTGCTCTGCCTGCGGCCCTGGCCAGGAGTGACACCAGTTGACACCAGTGACCGCCTGCCTCCGCCCATCGTGATTGCAAATGCACATCATGGCTACAAACGGCGTGCTCGTCTCGCTCTCGTCTCGCTCTCGTCTCGCTCTCGTCCCGCTCTCTCTCGGCCAAGCAAGCACTGTGCCTCTGCAGACTGTGCAGTCTGAGCCGGGACCGACGCTTCGTGTCCTGGTCTGTGTCCGATTGTGAGCGAGACATCAAAGCCACATGCGCCGAAGCGGGAAATCAAGGGGCTGGTCAGGGGTGTGGCGGCATCCACCTCTGCCTCTGCCTCTTGGGCCTTGGCACTCGTGGGATTTCCATTTCCCTTCTTGATTACCCGTGTCCGAGTCCAAGCAAGCATTTTTGGATTCTGGGGCAGAGTGGACAGCTTGCGGCATTGGGCAAAAGCAGCCAATGCAAGACCAGGTCGCTCCAAGGCTTCAAGGTGCCGTGTCCATGTCGGTTGCAGCTTTGCCACCCGTCCTTGGTCGGATTGCCCAACTTGTGAAGACTAATTAGGTATACAAACGTGGGGTTCCAAAGTGGTTAGGAACTTGGGTAATGGCCCATGGGAACTTGGAAGGAAGGGGCGGGTGACGAGTCGCGACGGAAGAGCAGACTGGTGGTGGTTTGACAGCCAGCTGGCAGCCTGGCACTGGCACTGTCACTGTCACTGTCACTGTCACTGTCACTGTCACTGTCACTGTCACTGTCACTGTCACTGTCACTGTCACTGTCACTGTCACTGTCACTGTCTGTCAGGCAGGCTGGCTGGCTGGCTGGCTGGGAGGCTGGCACTGCCGCACTGGCAGGCAGCTGTATGTACGTGTTGACGAGCACCAGCCGACCCAGCAGCGGCCATCCGCACCAGCAGCACCCGCACTAGTCCCGCCGTCTCCGCCGTCTCCGCACAGTCAGCAACAGCGACAGCGACAGCGACAGCAACAGCAACAGCAACAGCAACAGCAACAGCAACAGCGACGGCGACGGCGACGGCGACATCGACAGCCACGGCCAAGCTCCAGACCTGCTTCCTCACCTCCAGCCAAGCTGCACTACCAAGCGTCGTCGCCCGCGGCACAGGACCATCATTCTCGCGTGGCCCATGGAAGCTCCGCGGCCATGACCCTACGATCCGACCACAATGCCTCGTTGCCGCCCGGCCCGACTGCCAATGGCGAGACGTCAACCTCGAGATTCCGTGGCCAGCGTGACAGCAGCCCCGACCGCGACGACCTCCCCAACGACACCGCCGAGGATGTCCGCCCATCAAGCGCGCCGTATCGGAAGAATGGCATGGCGCCCACTAGGCTGCGGGATGATTCTGAACACGACAGGCCCAGACGACCGGTGAAACCACAGCTACTGCGGTCCAAGAGTGAATACGCTTTCGCACCACGCCCTGGCGAGGATTCCGACACCGACGATGACCTTCGTGAATGGAGCGCGCGACATGGCTTCGAGGATCACTATCAATCGGAGCATATCATCTCACAGCTAGCTAGTGTACGTCCCAACTAGAAATCCCCCCCCCCCCCCCCCCCCCCCCCCCCCCCCCCGGTCCCCCTTACCCCCGGTCCCCCTTCCGCTCGCCTGTCTTGAGTCTTGCCGCTCGCCGCGGCTCGAGTAGCGCAAATGGAACACGTGCCTGTTCTTGTCATATTGTGTGTGGTACCACATGTGGGTGTCGACGCAGAATCACCAGTGGCCGGTACCTACGTGACATGCCGTCGACATGCCGTCGCAGTGCAATGACTCGACCCATAGCGGATAGCCTAATTCTCTCGATTCCGTTATAGCCCACATGCTAACGATGCCCCCTCAGAATTGGTACATGTATTTCACAGACAAGCGGCACGATACCACCGCGGAGCCGAAGCCTCTGGACTACGAGATTCAGGATTGGAGGCAGAGGGACAGGCTGAAGACGGTTTCCGCAGCGTTGGCTATGTGCTTGAACATCAGCGTTGAACCACCCGACCAGCTCAGGACCGTTCCCGGTGCCAGACTCGAAGCTTGGACTGATCCGACCGTGCCTCCCATTCCAAAAGCGCTCGAGAACATTGGCAAGGCGCTTCAAACGCAATACGAAACCCTGGCTATCCGGGCACGTTATAAGCAATACCTGGATCCGTCAGTAGAGGAGATCAAAAAGTTCTGCGTGTCATTGCGCCGCAATGCCAAAGACGAACGGGTCCTGCTGCACTACAATGGTCACGGCGTGCCTAAACCTACTGTGTCTGGAGAGATATGGGTGTTCAACAAGAACTTTACACAGTATATTCCCGTCTCGTTGTATGAATTGCAGCACTGGTTGCAGGCCCCCACGATTTTTGTCTGGGACTGTTCCGAAGCGGGAAACATTCTCAACAACTACCATCGCCTCGTGGAGAAGCATGAAGAGGAGGAGGCAGCGGCAGCCGCCCGAGATCCTCATTACGAGAAGGTCAACTACCGTCCCTACATACACCTGGCTGCTTGCGCTCCCAAGGAGAATCTGCCCACCAACCCCAGATTGCCCGCCGACCTCTTTACGGCTTGTTTGACCACGCCTATAGAAATGGCATTGTGGTTCTTCGTGCTCCAGAATCCGCTCAAGTCCAGCATGACGCCTGAACGTGCCAAGCAGCTTCCAGGGCGTCTGCAGGAGAGGCGGACGCCGCTCGGGGAGCTGAACTGGATCTTCACTGCCATTACCGACACTATTGCGTGGACGACTCTCCCCCGAGACTTGTTCCGCAAATTCTTTCGTCAAGACCTCATGGTTGCTGCCCTGTTCAGGAACCTCCTCTTGGCCCAGCGAATCATGAACGTCTATGGCTGTCATCCTCAATCGTATCCAGCCATGCCCGACGCCCATCAGCACCCACTGTGGCAGACGTGGGATCTGACCGTCGACATGGCCCTGTCGCAGCTGCCCATGCTGGAGAGGAAGGAGAGCGAGGGTGTCGACTACGAATATCAGCACTCCTCCTTCTTCAAAGAGCAGTTGACTGCCTTTGATGTTTACCTGACAAGGGGAGAGGCCTTGGCACAGCGACCTCCTGACCAACTACCCATCGTTCTGCAAGTCCTGCTCAGCCAGCAGCATCGGGTGCGGGCTCTCATTCTGCTGGGCAGATTCTTGGATCTCGGGCCGTGGTCGGTGCAGCTGGCCCTGAGCATAGGCATTTTTCCGTATGTGCTCAAGCTGCTGCAATCCGCTGCGCCCGAGCTCAAACCCGTCATGGTCTTCATCTGGGCGCGGCTTATTGCTGTAGACGTGAGCTGCCAACAAGATCTGATCAAGGACAGCGGGTACAGCTACTTTGCGCAGATCCTGAAACCTTCCGAGGGCCTCCTTGTTGTGGACAGCGATGAGCACAAGGCCATGTGTGCCTTTATTCTCACCATGCTGTGCAAGGATCACAAGGCCGGGCAGATGGTGTGCAACCAAACAGACATCATGGTGTACTGCCTCACTCACCTAGAAAACAAGAGCAATACGCTTCTCCGACAGTGGGCGTGCCTGTGTATCAGTCAGCTGTGGCAAGATCTGCCCGAGGCGAGATGGCGGGGCATCAGGGAAAATGCCTATGTGAAGCTGGCGTATTTGATGAAGGACCCCTGTTGCGAGGTTCGCGCGTCCATGGTCCACGCACTCACCACGTTCCTGGGCATTCCAGACCTGACGGAAGAGGTGGCCCGCATCGAAGAGTCAATAGCCTGGACGATTCTGGAAATGGGCACAGATGGCAGTCCGATGGTTCGGAGGGAGTTTGTCTGCTTCCTGTCCCGGTTCATCGCCCGGTACGAGAGCAAGTTCCTCGTGGCTGCTTACGAACAGCTGCAAGAGGAAAAGGAGTATCTCCTCTTCCCACCACGAAACGATGGGCAGGACTACAAGATGGGACTGCACTACGCGCGTCCCGACAACAGGGAAAAGGACGGCACGATCAAACCATCAGCTCATGGACTCTCTCACAACACCGTCTACATGGCCTGCTGGAAGCATGCACTGATACTCAGCGTCGACCCGCACCCCGTGGTTCAGCGCGAGGCCACGATCGTCGTCGACTACGTTCACAATGCCCTGATCAACTCCACCGTGGGAGAAGCGGCCCAGGCATGCATCCGGGACATGCAGACGAGTGCAAGGCAAGGCGCCGCTTCAAGACATGCGACGACGGGCTCGCAAAGATGCAACTTTGACGGACAGGCGAACCCCCCGATGCCATCGCCGGGCTTGCTTCGACGAACAGCCAGCCTGCTCTTCCAGTCGTTCGTCGGCGGCGAGGACAGATCACGGCCGGCCGCAGCTGCAAGGCCCGCGGCCGCGCGATCAGCATCGTCCAGCATTGCGCCAGATCAAATGGCTGCTCCCCCGGAACAGATTGATCAGGCGTCAGCGCCAGCAACGTACAATGTCGCACGCGAGCCAACGACTGGTGCTTTTCAGCCGAGAGACCTTGCCAAGCCACCCAGTCTGCCACTCAAGAGCAAATTTCTCGACTGGTCCCAGGAGTACTTCCGTGAGCCACAAATGAAGCCGGGCGAGGCTGATGAACCTGGTAGTACCGAGTATAATGAGCGTCTGTGGAGGAGATCTCGGAACGAGATGATGCTCAGACATACACAACCGCTCAAGGAGGTGGCGGGCACGCACAAATGGAACAATCAGCTGGCCGTCATGAACAACGGGGCCCAGCCAGCAAAGATGGCGTTTCATCAATACGAGAACCACCTCGCCGTGTCGGACGACGGCAACACCGTCTCCTTGTGGGACTGGAGAAAGCAAAGCAGGCTGAGCCGGTTCTCCAATGGCAACCCGCCCGGATCAACAATCAGCGACATGAAGTTCATCAACGAAGACGACGAGGCGTTCCTGATGAGCGGCTCCTCAGACGGCGTGATCCGCGTCTATCGCAATTACTATTCAGACAAGGAGATTGAGCTTGCGACTTCTTGGCGAGCCTTGACGCACATGGTTCCCAGCAACGTGAACTCGGGCATGGTGTTTGACTGGCAGCAAGTGACGGGCCGGGTTCTCGTGGCGGGTGACGTGAGGGTGATTCGCGTGTGGTATGCCGCGCGCGAGACCTGCATCATGGACATACCGGCCCGGTCCGGCTCGTGCGTCACCGCCCTGACGTCGGACCAGATGACGGGCAACGTCTTTGTCGCCGGTTTCGGCGACGGCGCCGTCCGGGTATTCGACACGAGAGAGCGGCCGCAGGACTCCATGGTGCGCAAGTGGAAGGACGAGTCCGACCGGCAGTGGATCAAGAGCGTGCACATGCAACGGGGCGGACAGCGCGAGCTGGTCAGCGCCAGCCGCAACGGCAAGGTCCGGGTCTGGGATATCCGAGCGGACAAACCGCTGCAGTCGTTTCAGACGACGCGGGATACGCTGCGGACGGCAAGCACGCACGAGCATCTGCCCGTCTTTGCAGTGTAAGTCTTTTCTCCGTCCTTGGATTCGTTTTCTTTTTTCTGTTGTTTTTCCTAGCGCCACGCACAAAGTCCTCCCGTGGCTGGCTTTACATTCACACTTTTACTAACTCTGCGGGCTTCCTTCACAAACACAGGGGCACGTCGCACCATGTCGTCAAGGTCTTCAACCTCGACGGCGACGAGCTGTCCCGGCTCGAGCCGTACTCCAGCTTCCTGCAGCAGACTCGGGGAGGGCCCATCTCGGCAACGGCCTTCCATCCACACCAGCCCATACTGGGGTGTGCGGCCCGCGGCGACCACCACATCAATCTCTTTACCTACGAGAAGGCGGAGGCGCTGCACTATGGCTAGAAGCCAGCCGTCAAAGGTGCCAAGACGTACTTTCTGCGCTCAAACTCACTATGATACCCCTCCTCCCCTTTCCCCAAGGGGGGGGGTTGGGTTGAGGGGATATTATCTCCATCAGACACAACTGGCTTTTCGCTCTCTTTTTTGGAGGGATTTTTTTTTTCTTTTGATTTATTTCGTGGAATGGATTTTACGTGATCCCGCGGCTGACGCTTTAAACGGCTCTTACTTTGGCACAAAAAAAAAAAAAAAAAAGAAAAAACCAGATGCTACTCGACGATGCCCTGTTCTAGCACACCCTATTTTTTAGTTTTTAGTTTTTTCTGTGTTGGGGGGGTGGGGAGGGGGGACGGTTGTCTGTTCAAGCTACGACGTGCAGTAGCTGCTTGACGGGAGAATATATCCCCATCGCCTCCCCTTTTCTTTTTTTTTTTTTTCCTTCTTTTCCTTTTCTTTCCTTTCTTTTCTCACTTCAGCAAAAGGCGTTTGTTTGATATGAAACGGATCGGAGGAGCTTTTTACTATTTTTTATGATATTCAGTTACTTTGTCGTGTGTGCGTCGTGAGGACCGGGTGATGAATACTAAATACGCCTTGTGCAAGATGGTGAAAGTCGTGGTCGCGGCTATTTTTTTGATGAAATTCAAGAAACAACGGAAAGAGGGAAACAAAAAGCCCCCCACCCTTTTTTTCCCTTTCCCTCTCTTCTCCCTCTTCTTTTCTCTTGTCTTCCTTTTATTCCACCCCTTTTTTTTTTGGCAGAAAAAAAGAGGCAAGCGTTGGAGGCGGGATGCGTCATGGTGGGGCGCGACAGCTGGTTGCCCCGCCCTTCCAAGTCATTCCACAAGCCATTTAATCCGGAAGCCGAGCCAGTCCCGACTGGACTGCAAAGCAGAAAGACGCACGCGTAGAACAGAAAATTTGTCGACGATTGAGTCACTTTCTCCTTCTCCTCCCTTCCTCCCCCCCCTCCCAGTTGAGCAGCCAACTGTGCCAGCAAAAACTCAAATCTCGGGGACTGTGAAAACAACAACCCCCCTCCCTCTCCTTCTACTTTCCCCAACAGGCGCGCTCAACCCCGCACAAGAAAAGCATTCGAAGCGCGCAATGGCCGACAATCCGCCGCCGCCGCCGCCGCCGCCGCCGCCTACATCGCAGCAGCCCGAAGCCGCGGGCAAACCGGC
>SRQA01001136.1:0-12493 GCA_018360365.1 Claviceps citrina
TTAAAGTAATTACTTTTATATATAATAATAATATAGTTACTTTTCTTATAAATATTATAATTAGGTTTTAGGTAATTTAGTCTTATATAACTTTTTTTTTATACTTATAATATATAGCCTTTTTTTCCTAGCTTTACTATAAAGTACTTAGTTAGTTACTACTCTTTTTCTTTAGGTTTAGTAAAGTTTCTTTTTCTAAAGAGTTTACCTAAGCTTTTCTTTTATTATACTTAGAAGAATTATTATAATTACTTTTATTATTATTATATTTATAATAAAAAATATATTTATTAATAAGTTTATACTAATTTACTACTTATATACTACTAATTAAATATATTTTTAAGCTATAGTTAAGGCTTATTTAAAAGAAGCTTATTTTATTTTTTATATTTAATTAAAAAAGAAGTTTAGTATAGGTTTATTTTTATTTTTTAAAGAATCTTTTAAAGTTAGTATAATTTACTTATTTAAAGCTAATAAGCTTTAACTATATACTAAGGGAATAACTCTCTTAATTATCTAGGCTTTTTTTAAGCTAGTTATAAAAGTTAGTTTATAAAAAGGAATTTTTAATATAATTTTTATAAATCTTTTCTTTTATAGCTTAATATTACTTTATAATACTAGTAAGGTAAGTACTAGTATATAAAACCTTTATAAAGTTTGTAATAAATTAGTAAGAATTTATTATAAATTATACCTTATAATTATTAATAAAGGTTTTTAATTAAAAAGTATTTTAGTTATTATAACAAAGCTACTTAAAAGAAGCTTATATAAAGGTTTATTATAAATAATATATAATAAGTATAATAAAAGCTATAAATATATTTTTTTCTAGTAATTTTTTATTATTAATATTATATATAAATTCTTAAAGTTTTTAATATTATTACTTTTTCCTTACTTAATTAATATACTCTTAAAATACTAAGATTTTAGTATTATAATTATTACTAATAAAGGTATTTTTTATAATTATTATAAGCTTTTACTAAATAAAAAGTATAATAAGTTATATTAATAATTTAAATATAATACTAGCTTTAAGTATAACTATAGGTTTTTATATAAATTTAGTGCTTTTTTTAGTAACTTTATTATTATTATATATTAAGTTATAAGTGTCGGAATCATCGCACACATTACGGGTTAACCTCGGCACCCTCGGCTTGGCCTGCGGCTCCGCCCGGCTAAGCGAGAATGCACGCAATATAATTAGCTACACTATAAACCACTATATAAATGTAAGGACACGCAGAGTTTAATACGTATAAAAGGAGGCATATAACAGACCCCTTAGATAGCTTCCTCTTAGAAGAGATAACTAAATAAAACCCCCTTATATATACATACCTTTTACCTATAGTTACGCGTAACCTACAGGTATCTTTTACCTATGCTTATCTAATACTAATTAGTAGTTACAGGACTATAAATTAGTAAAGATTACTATAGGAAAGCTAATTCTATTATTATAAGTTAGCCTAATTTTTTAGGTCTGCCTAGAAGATAACTATCTTATGCTAAGGCAATTTTATTATTACAAACTAGCTTATCTACTAAGTTTATTTATAAGATAGCCGCTTTATACTTAAGCAATTCTATTATTATAGGTTAGCTTAATCCTTTAAGCCTGCCTAAAAGATAGCTATTTTATACTCTTGCTAACTACTATACTCTTCCTTTTTAGAAGAATAACTATAGAAGACCCCTCTATCTAATAATAAACTAATTAATTAATTAGTTAAGATAACAGACTCTAATAATAATAACTTTATAGTAGGAAGTATCCCTAACCTCCCCCAAGCTATAGAACGCTTTAAAGATATTATTAACCTTAATTAGCATGTTTAGAAGACTAATTGCCTAATCCTTGCCCTTTGCTTAGAAGAGGAAATCACTAGTAGAATTGCTTAATTTATCTATAATATAAAAGTAGAAGATATTTATAGCAAGGCCCTCTAGCTAGAATTTATTAGTAAATTTAGCTTATAATTAGAAAACACTTATAAGAAACTCCTAGCACCCCTTATAGGAGCCCTCCGAATCTTCCTAGAAAGAAGAGGTATTTACTTTATAAATAATAAAAGCCTAATTACCTAGAAACTTAAGATAATAGCCCTAGCCCCCTTAATGCCTTAACCCCCTAGAGCGGAAAAGACTATAACTTTATAAACCTTTTAAATTACTTAATTATTAATAAAAGAAAGAGGCAGAAGCTACCTACCCCCTATAAAGATAACTTAAAGCTACCTTAACTCTCTTACATAAGAAACTATATAAAAGGTCTTACGCTCTCTTAGAAAAATCCCCTCCCTACCCCCTATAATAGCTATAAGAGACTCTAAGCAAGAATACCTATAAGCTTTATAATCTACCCTAATGCCCTCTAATCCCTCTAAGGCATTGCTTCTACCTCTAGAGATACAAAGACCTTTTAGAGGAATATATAAGGAGCCCGCAAGATTAATTAATTTATTAGTAGTAATTACAAAGAAAATTATAGACCTCTATAAGGTCTACTCTAATAATAATAAGTATAGCAAAGACCTCTATAACTTTTTTTATAATAAATATAGCATATTCCTTGCCCTTTATAACTAACTTAACATCCCTAAGGATGCTTTCTATAAGGCCTTCCTTATAATACTTAAGGGCAACGTAGCTATGCATTATAAGGACTATATTTAAGGCCTAGGGATAACCTTTAATAAAATAGTATAATCTATTAGAGAATGCTTTAAAACCTAGAATATAGGCTAAGTTTACTAGACAGACCTTAGGACTATTACACTTTATAAGGTAATAACTAAGAACCCTAAGAAGAGCATAACTAAGGCTCTTAACCTCCTTACTAACTAGATCCTTAAGATTTACTATAGACTTTAAGGAAGCTATATTAATAATATAAAGATATAGAATACCCTCCTTATTACTATTAATAATATCCCTAAATATAGCTATGCTATTTACAATAGCTACTTAACATATAAAGACCTTACCACTAAGATCTAGAAATCTATTAGGATTACTAAGAAGGATAAACGCTTTAAATATAGTAAATTCCTTTAGTATAACAAGACTCTAAGATATAAGACTCTGTAATTATTACCTGCTTTCTATATTAACTATAAGTTTAGCTAGAGCCATAGCCACACTCCACAAGGCATATAACAAAGAAAGACCCTATAATACTATATTTATAGCAAAGAAGGATGCTAGTCTATAAAGCATTTCTCTTAAGAGTATTAAAACGCTAGATCTAATTAGAACTATCTCCTAATATATTATAACAAGCCTATAGACTAAAAGTAGTAGTAATTCCTTCTTAATATTAAAGGATTATATAATTCTAACCTTAATAGCCTTAACTTAGAAGAGATTTATAACGTAATTTACAAGACTAAAGTTATAATAGCTACTACTACTACCTAGTCCTCCCTAACCCCTTAGAGATAGCCTAACCCTAATACCTCTAATAATAATGCCCCTGTAATATTATAATTCCTTACCTATACCCTTAAGACCTTTACATTATCTTCTAAAGTGCCTAAAGGCACGGAAATTATTAAATTCCTTTATTACAAAGCTTTATGCTACGCTCTCTCTTAGAGAGATCCCTATATTAACGTTGCTACTAACATTACTAATAATATAATTACTGCTAATTATATAGTAGAATTATACTATTCTAGCAAGATTTTCTGTAGCATCCTGCTAGATACTAGTGCCTTAGGAGTCTTAATAGCTAGGATACCCTAGGTTAAGGCTCTGTGGCGCCTAATGCTATAGTTACGGATTAATAAGGCTTAATAACATAAAATTAGCTTTAAAGTAGGAAAAGCCCTCTCTAAAGGCGTCCTTTATATACTAACTATGCTTAGAGATATTAACTTTTATATTCTACCTACTAACACTCCCTTCTTATATTATATTATAAATATAGACTAGATAGGCATGAGGCTAGATAATTTACAGAACATGCTAATCTAAGGGACTAAAGAGGTCCCTATAACCTAATAATAGGGTCACCTATAGTAGCATCTAAAGCCTAAGCTAGCGGTTACTTTCTACCTTATAAAGAAAGAGCTCTGTTAGCTTTACTGCTAATTTAGCCACCCCTTTATAGCTCGCCTATTAAAGATCTTAAACTAAGCTAATAAGGAATTTAACCCTTGCTTCCTTGCGAAACTTATAAGATTCTATAAGTAATATTAACTTAAGGAGAAGGGACTAGGCAGGTTTAAGTTTACGCTATAAGAGGACTATAACTTTGACTACAAGATTTTTATAGATATCCTTTATATTAACAGTAAGCTAGTCCTTTATATTATTAACGCTATAACTACCTTCTAAGCCGCGCGCTTCTTAGATCTAAAGAAGCAGACTGCAAAGGATATCTAGGATACTATTTAATCTTACTAGATTAATTCGTATCTTAGCCCGCTAAATTAAATATCTTACAATGCTAGAAAGAACTTTGTATTAGCGGAATTTTATTAATACGCCTAATCCCTAGCTATTAACATTAATAAAGTCGCTATTAAATTCTATAATAGTATTAGTAAGGTTAAGAGATATTATAGCCTGCTCTAAAGAGCCTATAATATCCTTAAAAGCAAATTAAAAACCTACTTACTACCTAATAAAATGCTTTAAATAGCTATAAAGGCTATAAATAATTCTGTAGGCCCTAATAGCCTTATGCTAACCCTCCTTGTGTTTAGCACGTACCCGCGCCTATTATATAACTTGCTACCTTTCTTTTCTATTATATAACGCGCTAAAGCCATCTATAAGGCCATATTTAATGCCTATAAGGCCACAGTAAAGCGTTAAGTGTAAGACACCCTTGCCCTCTATAATAGACCTATAACTTTTCTAACCTATTATCTCCTACTATAATTAGACATTTAAGTCTAGTATAAGAAAGATAGCTAGCAAGGACCCTTTAAGCTCTTATTTACTAAAGGAGAGACCTACATAGTAAAAATGCCTTATAGCCTAGCCTAATTTAGTATTATATTTATTAAGCTCTTTCTTTGTAATATATCCCTTAAGGAAGAAGCCCTTTAAATTATTAAACTACTTAATCTTATAGACCTAGAGGCTTATAATAATAATAATATTGCTACTTACGCTAATAGTACTAATAAAGGCGCTAACTATACTATACTAACTAACACTAATAGCAGCCCTCCTGTAAAGAGAGGCTGCGGAAGGCCTTATAAGATTAGATTCCTTAACAAAGAGGTCTAATTAACCACAGACCTAGCACCTACTATAATACTAAAGCAGAACAAAGCTATAAAAGGCTTACAAGAGATTATAACCCCTTAGGTAAAGAGAAGCTACAAACGTCCACAAAAGACCCCTCTAATTAACAGAGACTTTATAGAGATTACATTCTTTAAGGCATTCCTTATATATAAAGGCATTATAGCCTTCCTTTCTGCTAAAGAAAAGGCAGACGTAGCTTTAGCAAATAATCTACGCTAATAAGGAAAAATTATAACCCTAGGCAAGCCTTTTAAGCTCTCTAACCGCAAGGAAATTAAGGCTCTGCTAGCCTATAATATCTTTTGCTTTAAACCCTTTAACCTATGTAAATATAGTATAAAACGCATCTTTAAGAGCTGCCTTATAAGAGAGATTAAGGGCAAAGGCACTAATAAACTGTATAAGAAATCCCGCCTTATAATCTAAGGCTATAATAATACTAGCAAAAAGACTATCTTAACATAATCCCTAATAATCTAACGCGCAAGCCAGAGGCTTATTATAGCCCTTGCCCCTTTGCTTAGTAAGAGAGATATTTATGTATAGATTCGTAATATCACACAGGCATATATATAGTTAAACACTACCCTTAATTGCATAATACTAGCGCACCTCCCTAGAGAAATCAAAGACTAGTATCCCTAAGGCATAATTATAGTAGTAATTAGACCCCTCTATAGTATTACAGAAGCTAGCACATATTAGTAAGTAATATACTTTACATACTACCATAAGAAGCTTAGCATAATAACCTCTTTATATAATCCCTATATACTTATTACCACTTCTAATAACGCCTTTAGTGTTATAGGCATACAGACAAATAACACCCTTATCCTTAGTAACTAGCTTTTCTCTAACTATAAGGAAGATTAATTAATTAAGGCTAATTTTACTATAAAGCCTAAAGAGAAGCTTATGCTAAATAACACACTCCTTTTTAATAGTTATAAGCTAACGCTCTTAATAAATTCTATAATATATTTGTAGTAAAAAGGTTAAGCCTCTAAACTTAAGCTAATTAACCCCTTTTTAAAGACTGCCTAGAAGGAATACATAGAGCAAAGAGCCTACAAAGCATATATCGCGATAATATACTAACCTAAAGCTTTATTTAACTTATCTACTACTGCCTAAAAATAATAACCTAATGCTAATAATATT
Organism: Claviceps citrina; assembly: GCA_018360365.1. Taxonomy (NCBI): domain Eukaryota; kingdom Fungi; phylum Ascomycota; class Sordariomycetes; order Hypocreales; family Clavicipitaceae; genus Claviceps; species Claviceps citrina. Next base: position 6,451 of record SRQA01001136.1, read on the forward strand.
AAGGCCCTTAATAAGAGAATTAAGTAGCAAATGCAACACATAGACTAAGGATTAATATATATACTACTTAATCTCACGACTTTAAAGCTCTTTATCTTTATTAATAGCTCCTTCGCAAACAACTATAATTATAGCTTATAGATTAGGTACATTATTATAATTAGCAACGAAAGCTCCCTTTATAATAATAACATAGAGTTCACGTTTAAAGGCAATATTATTATATATAGCTCTATAAAGTGCAAGCGCGTTATTTAAAGCGCACTAGCTTCTAAGCTCTATAGTATAGTTTAAGGCGTTAATATAGCTTACGCAATTAGCATAACTCTAAATATAATTATAACCTAGCTCTCTTTGCCTAATATCCCTCTTATCCTCTATACTAACTCTTATTCCCTTTATAAGTGCCTTATTAAGCTTAGTACTATAAAAGAGAAACGCCTTATAATTAATATTATAGCCCTAAGGTAATTGTACAAGCGCCGCGAGATCTTTAAGATCTAATAGATCCTTAGGAAGGATAACCTAGCTAATATAATAATAAAGTTATTACTAAATTATATACTTAAGGCTCTTATTAATAATAATAAAGTTATAATTTGGCTTAAAGGCTAGGTTTAGCGCATGCCGTAACCATAGGATTAATCTAATATACAGGATATTATTTAATCTTATAATGCTAGAAAATATACTCTTTTTCCTTCTCTTTTTGTCTTATCTTCACATATATAACCCTTTAACCTTTCCTATATTATTACTATAAAAGAGCTAAAGGACTAGGATTTTTCACTACTACCGCCGCACTACTTAAGATCTCTATATCTAAATCTACTAGCTATAGCCGCTATGCTTAAGATTTATATATTTTAAGCAGCTCCCTTCTGTTATATATAATTATAATAACCTTTATAATAAAAAGAGAGAATTCCTAGTGTTAGAATTATTATATATATTATAGGTTAACCTTAGCACCCTTAGCTTAGCCTGCGGCTCTGCCTAGCTAAGTAAGGATATATATAATATAATTAGCTACACTATAAACCACTATATAAATATAAGAACACGTAGAGTTTAACATGTATAAAAGGAGGCATATAATAGACCCCTTAGATAGCTTCCTCTTAGAAGAGACAACTAAATAAAACCCCCTTATATGTACACACCTTTTACCTATAGTTACGCGTAACCCACAGGTATCTTTTACCTATGCTCATCTAACAATAAGTTTAAATTATAATAACTTTCTTAATTTAATAGTTTAATATAAATAAAAAAATTAAAATTATTATAAATAAGTTAAAAATATTAAAATAAAAAATTAAAAGAGTTATAACTTATTTAAAGGTATATAATAATAAGTAATAATTTTAATTTTTACTTTTTTTTATTTAGTTTAGTTAAAAGTTTATACTTATATAATTATAAGTATTATATACCTCTAGGTTTTTACTATAAGTCTAGTAGTTATATATAGTAAATAACCTTATTATATAACGCGAGTTTAATAGAAGCTCGCTTGTATAAATAAACCTTGTTAGCCTAAGGCAACCTCGTGGCTTTCTAGTCCTAATAAAGATAATATAAAGTTATTATAGGTAGGTTAGGGATATTAGAGTAAAAGTGTTAGGACTAGAAAGCCACGAGGTTGCCTTAGGCTAATAAGGTCTATTTACACAAGCAAGCTTCTGTTAGACTTACGTTATATAATAAGGTTATTTGCTACGTATAACTACTAGACTTATAGCAAAGACCTAGAGGCATATAACACTTATAATTATATAAGTATAAACCTTTAACTAAATTAGATAAAAGGGGGTAAGAATTAAGACTATTACTTATTACTATATATCTTTAAAATAGCTATAACTTTCTTAATCTTTTACTCTAATATTCCTAACTTATTTATAATAATTTTAATTCTTTTATTTATATTAAACTATTAAATTAAGAAAGTTATTATAATTTAGACTTATAACTTAATATATAATAGTAGTAAAGTTACTAAAGAAGGCGCTAAACTTATATAAAAACCTATAGCTATGCCTAGAGCTAGTATTATATTTAAATTATTATTATAACTTATTATACCCTTTATTTAGTAAAAGCCTATTGTTGATTCGTACACAGGCGAATTAATAAACAAAGGTACAAGAAATAATAAGCAATACGCGCGCAAAAGGAAGTACTAAGATTCTAGTTAATATTATTAATTATAACTATCTAGCTAGCTAAGTAGGAGGCCTTTTAGTGGTTTTTACAATGCGCAAAGTTATAGGTTACGTAATTAGCGCACTAGCTACCTATCTAAGCTAAGCTTGGATGCGGCTAATTAGAATACGCTAGGTCCACGTTAACCTAACCTATTGCGTTAATATTAACACTAGCACTCTTCTTTTTTTATGCTAGAAATTAATGTAATACAAAGAGCCTCTAATCCCTCCCTGCTAAATATATTAAATACTTAGCTAATTAAATCTAATCCCTTAATTAGATTCTTATATAAAGTAATAAAGGAAACGGCAATAGTTATTATAATATAATAGGTACCTATTAGTATAACCCTAATATGCCTAAAACACACACATCACGCTGTGGTTATAGCTAAAGAAATAAATATAAAAGTTATTATAATTACATATATTATAACACTACTGCTTAAGATCTATAACTCTTAATAGGGCAGTTGCTGTCACAAAGATTAAAGTATATATGCTTCTTATAATAACTCTTATAATAACCTTTCTATTAGGTCTTATACTACTCTTTTTACCTAACCTTCTATCCTAATTATAATTTTGTTTGTATTAATAAGAGTCTTAAGCGCTTAGTTTAGTAAAGTCTTTGTTATTATATTAGCTAGGTTATTTTTGCTATTAATCTAGCGGATTTTAAAGATTTCTTTGTGTTTATATAATTACTAAAGAGCTATAATATTAATTATTAATTGCTTCTCTTTAGTAGTACTAAGCTTAATAAGGTATTTATATAGTAAATTTAAATTTATATATAGGATTATTAGAATTTAAGGCAGATTAAGCTAGTTTATAATTATCTTAATGGTTATGCTAATTACGTAGGCTATATTAGCACCTTAAACTATGCTATATAATTTAGAAGCAAGGGCGCTACGTATAATATACTTGCACTTTATTAAGCTATACATAATAATATTGCCTTTTATTGTGAATTAAGCCTTACTAAAGTCCTTGTTTCTAATTATAATAAGGTATCTAATTTAAGAGCTAAAGTCTTTATTATTTATAAAGGATCTATTAATAAAGACAAAGAGATTTGCTCTTTTAAGGTTAATTAGGATATAATACAGCCCTTAATCTAGGTAATTTATCTGCTACTAAAGCCTCTTATTAAGGAATTTAATATCCTTATCTATAAGATCTTGCCTTTATACTATAAAAGAGAGGTTAAAGGCAGCTTTAGATTAATAAATTATAGTAATATATACTCCACAAGCTCTTTATTAATAATATTTCTCCTAGCACTTTTTTAGATCTTTATTAATAAGTTAAAGCTTACTAATTTGCCCTTTTTAGCAGAGAGAAATAAAGGAATTAGCATTAAGAGTAAGCTTATAACTATTAAAGATTAGAGGGTAGTTTATTGTAAGAGACGTCGTGGCTAGGCAGTAGCGAAAAGGCGTATATTATATTATAAAAGGACTTAAGCTTGCTAAGTAAGAATAGTGCGCGCATGTGTCGCTAGATATGCTAGCCGCGTGTATAAGCCCTAGGCATTAGCTAGGGATTCTTTATAATATTGCTAGGCAATCTAGCGTGGCCTGTCTTATAGGGCTATACCTTATAATTACCCCCCTACTTTTAGGCCAGGCTTCTAAATAGCCTTACTAGCTATCTAATACCTCTTTGCTAGTTACTATCCTATAGTGTTATAATAAATAATAATAATAATAATAATATGTTAGATTACCTAGTATATAATATATAGGTATAAAGTCTGCCCTCTTTTGCTACCTATTTTATCTTATAATTATTACCTTTTTATAATATTATTTCCTTTTTTATATTTATACTTATACTCCTATCTAAACTTCCTACTAATTTACTAGTTAATTACTACTAATATTATAGCTTTGCTCTTAAAAAAATACGCTTATATATATTATGCCTATACTAAACTTAATAAACTTAAGGGCTACTATAGTACTAAGCTAGTAGTCCTAATAATTAAGTATAAGTTTACTATAAATTTAACCTTATCTAGCTATAATAAGGTATCTAAGCGCTGCGTTTAGTATAAGAATTATAGTAATATATATAAGATAGTATATATTCTTTATACTATAGTTCTTTATGCTTTTGCTAACTCTTATCCTTAGTATTGCCTAACCCTTGCTAGTAACTTTGCTAATTTAGTAAAGCTTTTAGGCTAGACTAGGTTCTTACTAGCTAAGTATACTTCTCTTGCTAAGGAAAAGAAGAATAATAATAATAATAAAGATAATACTACTAGTAATAATAAAAAGAAGAAGAAGAAGGAAATTACTACCCCCTTACTAGCTATTTACTACTATACCTATACTACTACTACCTATACTACTACTACTATTACTCCCTTAGTCTTATTCCTATATTCTAATAACTTTTACCTTAGGGTTACTTATAGCTTGCTTAACTTACTATATAGTTTTATCTATACTAATATAGCTTACTATATTACTTTTAGGCTAACTAGGGTAGTAAAGGGGTATTAGGTATATAGCTTCTTGCTTATTATTTGCTCTTTATTTTCTAATATTTCTATAGGCTACCTCTGCGGCGTATTACTAGTATATTATTTTATAATAATGTCTTACTACTATAATATATAGTCTAGCGCTATTACCTAGAATTATAAGTATTTTATAATATAATTACCTTTATTTACCTTGTTTTTTACTAATAAATATGCCCCCTTAGGCTAACTATAATAATACCCTTATAGTCTAGAAGGCCTAGATAAAGTTATATCTACATCCTAAGGACCTAGGGTATCTCCCCTAGGTAATTACTATTTAGCGGTTTTTTGCCTTAGTTAGAGGGTTGCTTAATAAGGAAGAAGACTATAATAAGTTTGCTAGTTCTACTACTAGTGTTATAATAAGGACTTTTCTAGTAAATATCCCTATAGTGTAGGGGGTGTTTTTTTTGTTTTTTAAGGGTAGTTCTAGGGTCTTAATTAATTTGTTTTTTTTTTTTTTTAATGTGTAAATAGTATACTAAATAATAGCCGGTATTTTTCGGGAGCTTATTATCCCCTTTTTATTAGTAACTATATCTTTTTTTTATATACTACTATTAGCTATAGTGCGTTTATATCCTTATCTAGGACCTATTAATTATATTCGCTTAGCTATCCCTTCTACTTTACTAGGTAATAGGTCTCTCCTTTAACTATTTTCTATTCTTTAATTTCTTTAACTTAGTAGTATTTATTTTCTTCTTTAAGGTTTAGTATGTTTGCCTATGTATTTATACTATCTTTATAGTAATTCTATAGCTTAAGCAGGCTAATATAGAATATATTATATAGGCGGCTATACTTTTCTAGTAGTGCTAGTTTATATGCTTACTTTCTAATTACCTAAATAACGTAGAAAGGTCCTAAAAATCTAGAGGTTAGCTTATGTTTCGCTTCCTTTACCTTAATATTCTAGGCTAATAATAGTATAAGATCCCTATGCTTAAATACTAGTAATAGTATATGTTATTTATTATAGTATTTTGCTTAGGATTTGCTAGCCCTTTACTATATCTTTTAAAGTTATTTATATACTTTCTATAGCTTTATTACTTAGGCCTTTGCTTCTAGCACCTCTCCCCTAGCAGTCTTATCCCTAAGACTAAGGCAAAATTTAAGATAATACCCTATAAGTGTATAATAGGAAGTAAGGCCTATTAATTAGTTAATTATATTATTATAAGCAAATTAAGCCTATAGTAGTAGCTTTAGCTATACTAGTTAGTTCTCTTTAATAAAGTAATAAAGGTAATGTTTAAGGACTTAGTTTATTTGTTTTATTTAACTA
>SRQA01001137.1:0-12488 GCA_018360365.1 Claviceps citrina
CGGCCGCGGCTGCCTCGGGCGCCGGCCCGGACGGCTGGCTGCCGGGCGGGTGCTACGGCGATCATGTGGTCGATGTGCCGACCCTGCATGTGCATGGGCTGAGGGACCCGGGCCTCGAGCGGCACAGGGCCTTGCTGGCCCTGTATTGCCGGCCTGGGCGGACCCGGCTGGTGGAGTGGGATGCCGGGCATAGGCTCCCCATCAAGGCGGGCGATGTGCGCCGCGTGGTGGACCATATGCTGGACATGGCGAGACAGGCGGGCGTTTGTGTGAGCACTCGGGAGGGGGTGTAGACAAGAGGAGGACTAGACGGAAGGAATGGGCATGCAGCCGGACGTGGCAGGGGGAGGGTGGCCGGGCCGGAGGACAAGACGAATCGACCGACGTGGTTTTGCATCCATCTGCCTTCTGCCTTTTGTTTCTGTGTCTTGCCTCGATTCACGTCACGGCTGACGTGACAGACACCACGAAGCATCACGAGTTGCAGACTTGCAGTGCTGGCTGCGTCGTGACCAAGACGAGAAACATGAGGATGCGTGCCTTGCTTATCTTTTTTTTTTTTTACAAGACAAGAGCTCGCCGTCTACTATATTACTGTACCTTGACAGAGAGATGTATATATAGTTTTATGCATAGTTTTTTTTCTTTCTTTCGAGGAAACAAAAACGACCATCGCCAATGCATTCTTGGCGCCAAAAAAAAAAAAAAAGGAAAAAAAAAAAAAGGAAGACAAACATCCGCTAACTCCAAGGCTCTCGTCCCATACAAGATACTCTTCGTGTAGGCACATCTCGCGGCCCGGGAATGATGATGATCATGTCATAGTCATGTTGCTCGTCTTCGCAGGACAAGAACGCACCTTCCACCCCCCACATTATCCTTTTCTTCTTCTCTCAGCGAATCAGTCCCAAAGATCTCAATCTGTCGCAGTGAGGTTTGGGATGCGCATTCGCCTCCGCCATCTTCTCCGTGTCTTCGTAGAACCAGCCCATGGCGTCTTCCTGCATCCGCCGCTGGGCTATATTCTCATGCTCGCACCGGTTCTGCAAGAAATGGAGGAAATTGGCCTCGGCGGCCCGGTCCAGCTGCGAAAGCTTGGATTTGGTATACGACTGGATGTCCTTGGGGTTGACAAAGTAACTGATCTTGTGCCTCGGCGTGGTGCGGCCCTCGGTGTAAGGGGGCTGGGGGGCATCCCAGTACATCTTGGGAGTTGTCGAGCCCGTGGAGCTGCCGGTGAACAAGGAGGACAGCATGGGGAGGATGAAGAATATCAGAATCGGCAAGAGCGCTATCAGATTCTGCATTCCGGCTTGCTGCTGTCCCTCTTCCCGTGCTTCCCGGGGTCGTCGTCTCGGTCTCGCGCCGCCGAATTGGTGTACCCGAATGCCTGGGCCGCCGCCAAAGTTGAAGACGAATTGGGGGCCGGTATCAAATGCTCATCGGTCTGTCAGTATAGGATAGCAAAAACATGCCGTTGGACAGGGGTCTGTCGGCTCACCTCCGCCCCAGCCTCCAGCGCCGCCGCCGCCGAAGAACCTTGAGAACATCTCCTCGGGACTCAACTCCCCGTCCCATCTGCCACCACCGCCCATCCCCCCAGATGGTTGCCGAGCGGCAAATCCGGAAAAGGGATTCTGCGCCTGCGCGCTCGCAAATCGACTGTCGGGGTCGATCCCCAGCTTGTCGTACTTTCCACGCTTCTCTTTATCTCCCAAGATACCAAACGCTCGGCTGACCATCTTGAAGGCCTCATCGGCATGCTCATACCCGTTCTTGTCCGGGTGAGTCAATAATGATTGCTTGCGGTAGGCCTTCTTGATGTCCGATTCGGTGCACGTCGTCCTGGCAGCCTCAAGGCCTAATATGTCGTAGAACGCGGTGGCGTTGCATCTTCGGATCCGTAAAACGGCTTCTTTTTGCTCGGCCGTGTATGTGCGCCCTTGATTGCCCTGGTTGTGTTCGTGGTGCCGAGCCGAGCCTTGCCCGGTGCTCGCTCCCGAGGCCGTCGCGCCGGGCATGGAGGCGAGGATAGCAAGTTTTTATGTTCTATAGTTGGACCGATAGATCTGTGTGCGACGCATACGTCCGAGTTCAAAGCCGTTGCGGAGTTCGACGGGAAAGATGGTAATGACCGATAGTCGATAGTCGATGGAAGCCCGTCGGGATGAAGGACAAACTTGGTCTCGATGGGGGTGGGGGGGACTGCAAGGCGGGATTGGTAATGGTTATCTGCTTCTCATGTCGGGGACAAGGGTCCTGGCTGCGGGCTCGTTTCAACGGGAACAGTGTCGCTCATGGAACTGCCAAGTCCCAGTCACGTCGTTTTGAAGGGAAAACGCTTCGTAATGGACGTTCAACGCCGGCGAATCTATCTGTCCACTTTGGCAAGCCTGCTGACCAAGGAGGTGCAGCTGGACTCCACGTGACAAGACCTGGGCTACCCTGCAATAAAAATTAAGAGGAACCCCAAGCATGCCTGAAGTAAGTCTTCAACAAAGCATTTAATTTATTCACAGTGGACAAAAACCAAAAAAACCTAGCTTTGTTTGTGGCTGCTATAGCTCCGTCAAATGGCTTAGCCTGGGAACTGTCAAGTACGACGCGACATCAGTTTCAAAAAAGTCCAAAAAACATACAACAGCCGGTGTTCGCTGGTCGTCACCGACCCAACTACTAATCTGCCCCTTGCCAGCTTGTCTATGGGAGAGCGGACGGGATCCCGAATTTTCTAGCAGGTATGGTCGTATGTGATGGGAGCTCGAGCAATATTAGTATATAGCCGTCTGTTCTACATTACCAGCCAAAAGTGTATGACACACCAAGCTCTCGTTGAGAACCACGCCAGGCTTCAAGCACGGCATTTTGGTGATGATTTTTTCTGCTTTCAAGCATCAGCCCAAAGTTCCAATTCATGTCAATCTAATTCATCCGCGTTGGCGCCCGGAGTGGCGTTGAGCAGGTCACGTGACCCAGCGTAGAGCATGCCTGCCCATCCGTTTGACAGGAAGTTTGCGATGCGCACTTTGGCCTCCAGCGTTTGAGAACAACACAGAGCTCGAAAAATGCATGCAACAAGAGCACTGCTCAAGCGCTCGGTCTGGAAGGGTAAGCAAGACCATATCGAGCGACAAATTCCTCGAGCAACAAGTTCTAACTCCTTTGACTGCATCAGGACCTCATCTTGTGCCGTACGACCTCGATCGAAAGAACACACCCACACATTGCGATTCACTAATTTGATGCGCAGTCTGCCAATCGTTTTCCCCAAAAAGCAGGGCGACAAGGTACCTCCTGTGCGGACGCAAGCTCGGTCCGCCACCATATTACCAAACTTTGTGGGACTGAATTTCGAGATTCACAATGGCAAGGATTACCACCAGGTGACGATAACAGAGGATATGGTCGGCCACAAGCTCGGAGAGTTCTCACCGTATGTACTGCCACCTTGCGACTGCCGTGATCAGAAAGGAGAAACCGTACTAAACGGTCCCCAGGACTCGTAAGCCGAATATTTGGGACAAGAAGTAAGGCCGTGGACAGATAGAGAGGGAGAGACTGGTGATGGGATGCGAATTGAACGTGGGCATCGTGTACAGAATACTCATGTAACGCGGCGAGTTAGCGACCAGCAAAGGTTCATTGGTGATTTTTATATAAAGTTAAACGAGTTCAACGCAAACATCTTTCGGTAAATCTGTCATTGCAGCAACGAGCACAAGCAGACCAAATGCGCGAAACACGCCGCAACGCCCAAACACCTATCCGTGGCGACCAAACGTCAAGTCCTTTTAATCACAAGCCCCTTTCCAGTGTCTGTCCAAACCCAATGCACGCCATCTAGCGATAAAACTCGCTCCGCTTGACATTGACGCCGTACTCCCCGACGGCCATACCCAAGTCTTCCATCGTCAGCACTGTTCTGTTCTGGCTTCCCCCCTGACCACCACCGCCATATCCAGGCCGTTGGATTCCCAAGGGCGCGCCCTTGTTTTGATCCTTGTTCCCTGGCTGGCCGGCTTGCTGCCCCGGAATGGGGAAGCCAGCTGCTGCGCCCAGCGTGCCCATAGGGTTGTTTGTGTTGCTAGACGCGCGGATCCGGCTATACTGATATGCGTCCGCAGCGATGTCTGCGATGAACTTTTGCGTCGCAAGGGCGAGCAGGCGGGCTAGACGGGCATCGGTCTGTGGTGGAGGTGGCAGACCAGCTTTGGTCATGTAGTAGTTGGTTACGGCGTCAGGTATCTGTGAGTGGTTAGTGCGCCATCAGAAAATGGAAAGGAAAGAGGGGGATTTTTTTTTCTTCTTTCTTCTTCTTTTTTTTTTACAATTGGAGCATAATCGTCAATTTTATTCAAGAACTCTCGTAGGGACGTATCCTTCCGGGTTGGCAATCTAGGGTCTTGGAGCGGTGCAATCTCAGGTGGAGGATTTGGTCCATCCTGGACTTCGGGTCCTTCAATGTGGCCATTCCCATCAAAACTGCCGTTCTGAGTGACAAGATGCGTGTCTGAAGTTCTGGCAGCGTCGCTAGTCATTTTGAGCAGTGGGCTTGTCGTGAAGTTGGTTTGCGCTGCTTGATGAAGTCATGGGCGGTGACAGGTAGAGGACCGCGTTGATGCATGCACAGTCACGTGACACTTTCCGTACCACTTTATCAAAGCACCACATGTTGAGTTGTCGGACTGACCTTGTCAGACTGACCCGAGGTGAAGATATGGAAATGAAAATCAGCATTTATTGGGACAGGGGTCGTTTTTAGTCGCAACTGCTGTCGTCGAAATCCCCTAAAACCAGGCACCTAACTACACAAGCCCTGCTCTCCTTGTTGCTGCGCCTTGCCACAAGTCCCTTGGAGGCTAAAGTCAACCAAAGAGTTTATTTTGCCCCTGAAACGCCCGCATCAACACCTCATCCATTTATGTTTGCCTCATTCATTCTTCATGGGCTTTTGCGAAGCCTTTCCTGCTCGATGACGTCAGAAGCCCTCACCTCAGGAATAGGGCCTTCCAAGGTCATCGACTGGCCACTCGTGCGTGTGTGAACGACGGCGATTGTTCGCGTGAGTTGTCACAATTTTTTTTGGAAGAGAAGAATCTGTACTAAAACAGGGCTTTAGACGGGAAGCTTGAATTTTTTACCCTTGAGCACCTTGGTGTAGTATATGTAGAAAAAGTCGCTGTAGAGAATAGTCTGGATAATCCCAGCCAGAATGGCAATCCAATCGAATTTGTACTTGGTGTCGGTAAAGTATCGATAGATCCAGTTGGGAATATATAGAGCTCGGTAGCTTCCAAGGGCGAACAGGTAGTGCGTAGTGATGGTTTCAGCCTCTCCAGTTCTTTGGAGCATGAAAAGCTGTGGCAGGATAGCCACCGATTCAAGCCAGATGGAAAAGGCCCACAGAATCTCCGAGACTTGATACTTGTACGGGACGAGGACGGCGAGGACGGCAGCACCAGCAAGGAGATATTGTACGCGAAACGTGTCGACATTGGGATCGTTCGTGGGCTTGTATGCGTTGGCCATGAGGTATATGATGTAGCCCTGAGAGCCAATGAATGTGATCTTGAAGAACAAGTTGTACCAGCTGCCCGTCGAAAATATGTCTGCGCGTCCATTGTCAGTGCCGTTGCTTGAAATAGTCGGTGGCGACATGATCATCGAGATTTGAAGGCGTACCGACGTATCGAGTCACGTAAACGAACAAGTACAGAGCTTGTGATTTGAATGAAATTCCGGAACAGCTCTGACGGATATTAGTAAAAGAAATGTATAAGAGGGAAGGGGTGTTGAAGGTGGGGGGGGGGGGGGGGGGGGGGGGGGGGGTGTTGGCGGGGGTGAACGTTTGCGTCGCAGTCCACCCCAGCAGGCTACTCGTCGCATACTTTTAGCTGTACCATCTTGTGCAGGAGGATGAAGATACTCGCTAAATGCGAGAAATCCGCTGGAGAAGAAGGTCAGTAAGGATGCAGATGCCTCGTATTGCATCGCGCCATTCCACTTGTAAAGTGAGTGACATTGGGAGACAACGCACCGGCGACGCGAAAGATGTTGAGAACCATTGTACTGCGAGCCGGATCGCGACCGTATCAAAGCTTGGGTTTGTGGCAGACGATAGATTGGAAACAGGATAAAGAAAGGATAGAAACTGCGCTGACGCCGCCGTTTGCGGATCGGATTCCTCAATCGCAAGAAGGTGATGAGTGGCGGATCGTGTTTGAGCCAGAGTTTGGAGAGCACAAGGGAGCTTGGCAAGCGATGATTGCTGGGCGCAGGAAAAGGACACGACACGGGATACTCCACTTCGAGCTCTGGGTGCGCGGTACCTACTACATACTACATACTACCTATTACGGTATTCCGGTTTACCTGTGCCCAGTACAGGCAGAGGGCCTGGCGCCTAGAAACTACAAGGTAGCATGAAGGGACGAGCACAAGATTGAAACCATTTTCTAGACCCCCTGCTGATGCGGTTATATCTTACACGCCAGGACAATGGAGGACTTTGCACCTCTTCTTCCCTAGTTGTTGTTCGCTTATTAACACCACTACCGTTGTTCAGCAGCCGGTGTTGATGTCCAAGCGCCACAGCCACGATGACGCTAGGTGTGGCGCAGTCACTTGCACAGTTGGCAGTTGCCACTACCTTAAGCAAGACTTGGTGACGTTATTACAAATGCAGCAGACGCGGGTACCGAAACTGACCGAACGTCAATCTCCTCCTCCTCATCGGTCTCCGGTCCTCGACAAGTCGACCCCGAGTTTACGTCCATCAACCCTAGAATAAGATTCCTCGTTGGCGGCTTGCGCTCGTCTGCCCGATTCTCAGTCGTCGTCACACGAACGTGGACACATCGCAAACCAACCGCTTCGTTGCTCGGCACGCTCGCCGGGTGCCGCTGTCTGCAGCTACCATGAGTGATTTGCATGAAAGCCATGACCATCTGCGCCGCGGTTCAGACGGCTCCGAATCTGGCTGGATCACCATCAATGTGACCTATCGCAAGCAGAACTACGCCTTTCAGTTTCCTGACGACGCCACAGTGCCTGACTTGTTCGATGAAATCGCCGCCAGCCTCTGCATCCCCCAATCCAACCAGAAGATGCTCGTGTCCAAAGGCCCTCTCTTGAAAGCACCGTTCAAAGCACCGTACATGGCACTGAGCGCTCTGCAAAACAGGACCATGACGCTCATAGGCTCAGGAGCCACAGAGGTGCAAGCTGTGCAAGACATGGCGGACAAGGTCGCGCAGCGGAATGCAGCCCGCATTGCTCAGCAGGCAAGATTCAAGGGGACGAGGAAAGCAGCGACGAGGACTTCGGCCAGTGGAGAGTATACTTTTCTCCAAGTCCGGCCCCTGGACGGTCTGCCGCGCCCTGAGAGGAGCCGGCTTCTTCTGATGAGGTTGAAGGAGGACCCTGGCATCAGAGCAGCCATGACAAAGCACAAATTCACTGTCTCTCTGCTCACAGAAATGGAACCATTGTCACACACACAAGCCACTCACGAAGGCACCTCGAGAATTCTCGGACTCAATCGAAACCAAGGCGAGGTGATTGAGCTTCGTCTTCGAACAGACGCGTACGACGGGTACCGCGACTACAAAACAATCCGTAAAACACTGTGCCACGAACTGGCGCACAATGTCCACGGGCCGCATGACCAAAAGTTCTGGCATCTCTGCCACCAGATCGAACGAGACGTTCATGCCGCTGACTGGAAGTCTGGCGGGCACACAGTCGGCGAGACGTCCCGATATACTGTTCTAGGCCAGACCAGCGCCGAGGACGATAGCCATGAGGACGAGGGGGGCTGGACAGGTGGTGAATTTGTGCTGGGAGGTGTCCGGAATGAGGGTGCTGCCTTGAGCAGGAGAGAGATACTCGCCCAAGCAGCATTGGAGCGTCAAAGAAAGCAAGACGGGGCGGAGTGGAAGGCTTGCGACGCAGCCGAGAAGGGTCGGAAGCCAAACCAGTGACCACGGCAGCCGGGTGACAAGAGCGATTGAGGAGCAGGTCTCTGCATATTTCTCTCAACATGGCATTTATTGCATCCTGAATCGGAGCGTTTGTTCTGCTTTTTTTTTAACCTCAGCTCAGCTTGTGGTCGATCTGCCCGAGTGGTGTGTCCCCTCGATGTATCACTCCGGCCAGATATCATACACTTGTGTCTTCCATCAATCTTTGTTTGACACATCAGCCTTTTGTTCAATAGGGTAACGGATCAAGGTCCAGCCCCCTGACGCTAAAGTAGAAAGAGTCGTTGCGCGAATAGCTCCCTGCTGTGTCCAGATCAAGCCTACCTCGAATGCACTCCCTCAGATCAATGTCTGCGCAGATCAGTCCCTCATCATCCTCCCACTGCGGGCCGGCAACAACGTTGCCAAAGGGATCGATGATGGACGAACCGCCGCGGGAAATCCACCCTGTGCCTGTTTCCGAGACCGTTTTCTGCGTCGGAGCAACGTGAGGGATACCACTGCCTCGCTGCTCGCCGCCGTTGTCTTCATCGCAGCCCAGCACAATCACGTTGCCATCTTCGTCAAAGACGGACTTTCTCCGCCTACGACTGGGCGGACTGGGCGGACTGGTCGAGGGCAGAGCGATCTCGAAGCCATCCTCTGTGAATGTAGAGTTGCGCCTCGCCCTGGTGCGGGCAGGGCTCGTCCGCGAAGTCATGGGCGCGGCAAGCACAGGCTGCCTGACGGCCATGTTACTGCTGACTACGAAGCAACGGCCCTCGATGCCTATGGTACGCATGAGGCCGAGCCATGCGTCGCGGCCATCGGCTGTAGGAGCCAGGTACAAGTTGATGTTCTGAGAATACAGGGCTTGGCGGACGAGGGGCATGTAGTTTTCCCAGCAGATTGCGGCTGCGAGGTTCACACGAGTGCCACGTATGTTTGTCGAGACGGCCCGCAGCGTGGACGGACAGCCCTGAGCCCAGACGAGTCGTTCAGTCCCGGTCTGCGGCCGGATGGTGATTAGTGGATGCGATCTTGATGCGATCTTGATGTGTTCTTGATGCGAGCGACTAGAGAAGGGAGAAGAGCTACAAACCGGCATCACCTTGCGACGCTTGCCAATGATTCCTGCCTTTGGACACACATAAACCACGCTGCAGTACAAACTTCCTCCCGCCTTCTCGATGATACCAGCCACAAGAAAGACGTTTGTTTCCCTGGCAATGCTCTCGAGCTCTTCCCGGGTGCCGTCCCCCCGTATGTTCCCGTCCTCTTGCCCGGGAAGCTCTCTGTCCACCCACCGCTGGCCGGCCCCGGCCCCATCACCAACCGTGTCTCCTAGATCGACGGCATCGTCGAAGTACTTGGCAAACTCTTCTCTGCCCTGGGCGGTTCTGTCGCCGATCACACAGCCAAAGACCTTGCCGCGCGGATAACCCCCGATGTAGGCTTCGGGCAGCAAGAGTATGTCAATGGACTGAGCAGCAGCCCTGCGAGCGAGCCCGGCGAGATGACTGACGGTATCGGCCTTGGTAGAGCGGGTGCTTGGCGAGGCGGTTCCAACGCGGATAGCAGGCATGACGGCAGAGCCTTGACCTCACAGCAAGCAACCTGCGCGAGAGGGTTGTCGCAGGATGATTCATGAAGGGAAGGGAGGGAGGGAGGGAGCAGAGGATGGTGGTGCCATCACCCACGTGCCTTTCACATGACCTTGGGCCCCTTTCTTCTCCGACGTGGCTGGATTGCCAGACGCCACTGGCCTGTTTTCTCAACAAATCGAATCGTCACATTGCACTGATTGCAGTCCTCGAAGTACCTTGGGGAGCGCACCTCGGCACTTCCGGGACTGGTATGTCTCGACACTTGGAAAAGAATTGTCGAATGGTGGTAGCTCGATACCAGTCTGCAGCTCAGCGTCATGGCACAAACGGTTTGATAAATTTAGATGATCGGCTTGGCGGAACAATGCAGACTGTCGTCTCGGAGGCTCCCGTGCCGGGAATAGTAACCCTTTGTTTTGTTGCTCTCAGTCTCGAGTCTTGTGGCCCCAGCGACTTCCGCATATGGCTAGCGTCTCGAGGAGCGTGGTTCCCTTGCATTTTGCTTCATCAACGGACCCTTTGTTTTTTTTTTTTTTGTCCCCCGCGCACTTGTCTGTGGCTGTTGCTGCACATGGCTGCCATGTGGGCCGTCGAGAGCCCTGCATTCTGATTTCCAAGGCCAGTCCCCATCTGCCAAAGGAGCTATCGACCAATGCGCCCATGACTGGTTCTTTGTCAACATTCAACAGCTTGCAGGGTCGGATGAGGAGCCAAATGCTCTCCCCATCTATCATCTGTCCATGGCCCATGTGCGAGCGTTGGACCTTCAGGAAACCATCCGGTCATGTCAGCGTTGCAATAACGCTTCACCGATTCGTGCAGAATGTGCCACTTGACCAGTAGCATACAATTATTTATGCGAGCTGAGTGTGGGAGGAAGTCGTTTGAGGCTTACGTGACAGTCACACCCAAAGGCGTAGCAAACAGCAAATCTTGCCAATGGCCAATCGACTTGCATGCGACATGCTGACATGCTGCTGACATGAAGATTGAGGGTCACTTGAGCTGCTTGGGCGAAAATTCTGACGCGGCTTCGGGGCTTACGGCTTTAGGTCGAGATAGTAAGACGGAGGCACAGAGGTGGACTCTAACATTGTGTTCAAGACTAGCGTGCAGGAGTCAACGGTGTGGTATTCAGGTTGGGTATAAAAGAGTCCCTCATCTCTGTTGTGATTGCAACATCTGAGCAAGAAATCACTGTTTTAATTTCAGCCTAAATCGATTCACCTCGTCACAACTCGAAGTGTATGTGAGTGAACAGAACTAAAAAAAGAAAAAGAAAAAGAAAAAGATGGAGCTGACTAGCAAATTGAGTTTCAAGTTTCCAGTGTATGAACTGGCCAAAACACTGTTCACGATGAAAGTCTGTGGCAAAGCTCTCTTTGTCCTAGCTGCGTCCCTGTTCATCGGTCTCGGTGCCGCCGCGACCGAAGCGGAGGAGTTCCTGGCCAAGAACCCGGACATCCAAGTCGGCCGTGAGGCTCTTGAGAAGGCAGAGGCCGGCATCGGACCCAACACGTTTGGAGTTGTGAACAAACCTGTCAGCAACATGGTGATGCTGCAGGAGTTTGACGCTGATACCAACGAGCGTGTGTTTGCCGTGGCCCTGATCGATGATGAGAAGGCGGAGCAGTACTACAGGGAGAACAACAGGGACGGCGAGATCCCGGGCCAGATCATGAAGCGCTACGACGCCTCTGCCGCGCCCGACCGGGGAAGATGCGGCCGTGCGGTTGATGCCAACGAGCCCCGCTTCATCTTTGAGCGGGCTCCCCGCTGCGGCCAGTTCTGTAGCCGCAGCCCAAGCTGCACCGGCGATCGACGATGCCCGTCGTGCCGATACGTTGGAGGACGATGCCGACACCAGCTGAGTTGCCAGAGGCGCACCTTGTAGAAAGAACGAGTGTGCGGGGGCCGGGACAGGACTTGGGATGGCATGATGCATCATGGCCGTGAGAAGAATACGTAGGCTCTGTAGTATGTAGCTGCATCTTTGACAAATGAAGAAAGGAAATCCCTCATGCATGCAGTCTTTCCTTGCATCCTGAGTTCCCTGACACGTCACGTTACAAGCTCGGGAGATCCCGGAGCGTGGCTGTGCGGCCGTTTTAGTGCCAGCCCCAGGCCCCCAGGGCCCCAGCCCCAGCTCCACCTTCCCTTTCCCTGAGCCCACTGCTTCAGTGCTTCCTTCCCTTTTGGCGTTGGCTGAGAGTGACTGAGCCTGCGTCACTGGTCAGTGCGTCTGCATTGTCTGTCCGACTCTGCAAGTAAGACACAACGTTACAGCCGCAACGGTACGGCGGACTATAGCTTACACTGGCTCAAAACACTTTACAGATCGTAATTTTAATACACACACTCCTATAGGGCGTGTTAGGTCTTTTAGGTATTACTATATAGGATATTACGTGACCTATACCTGTTATACACTAGAGACCTTTACAGAGACCTTTGCAGATGTTGCCCGTGGTCATGTGTGTGGATCCCTTTAGATAGTTATCTCGCTTTATTACAAAGAGCACAGTTACTGCCCTTTGCCCTATGCGCTACTAGGGCATATAGGAGCTCTTTTCCGCCCACATCTAGGCTCTCTTTTTTCCCTCTCTTTTTCTCTCTCTTTTGTATCTATATATCTAGATAGGTTATACTATCACGTATCTATACTAGTGCCTCTTTTGTGCTAGAGCAGACCTTTGCAAAGACCTTTGCAGAGACCTTTGTAGACCTTCGCAGACCTTTGCAAAGACCTTTGCAGAGACCTTTGCAGACCTTCACAGAGACCTTTGCAGACCTTCACAGACCTTTGCAAAGACCTTTGCAGACCTTTGCAAAGACCTTTGCAGAGACCTTCACAGAGACCTTCACAGAGACCTTCACAGAGACCTTTACAGACCTTTTCAGAGACCTTTGCAAAGACCTT
>SRQA01001138.1:0-12485 GCA_018360365.1 Claviceps citrina
ATACTTATTTTTATATAGTTAAGAGTAGTAGTTTAAGCTTAGTTAAGATAAGTTAAAGATTTTAACCCCTTACTATTTTGCTAAGAAATTATAATAAGAAGTAATAGTAGTTGCTATAAAATCCCTTAATAGCTTTATTTGCCTTAAAAATAAAGAATTTACTAATACCTTTAGTAGCGCTAATACTATCCTAAATAAACTCTAGGAGTTTTAAGATATATTTGCTTTTAATAAGGCTAAACTACTACTATTTTAAAAGGAAATAAACTATACTATTAACCTCTTACTAAATACTATACCTTTATATAGTTTTATATACTCCCTTTTATAAGCAAAACTTAAGAAGCTCTAGGACTATATTTAAGATAACCTAGTAAAAGGGCATATAAAACCCGTAAAAGCCTTATAAGTATACTAATTCTCTTTATCCTAAAGAAAAATAAAATACTCTAACTTTATATAAACTACTAGAGAATTAATAAAATTATACTTAAGAATTACTATACTTTACCCCTTATTTTAGAGATCCTTAACTACTACTAAGGTACTAAATACTTTTCTAAAATTAATATTAAAAACGCCTACTATTAGATTTAAATAAAAGCTAGTAATAAGTAAAAGACTACCTTCTAAACCTACTATAAATACTTTAAATACCTTATTATACTATTTAGCTTTACTAATGCCCTAGCTATATTTTAAAATTATATTTACTAAGCTTTTTATAAACTAATAAATACTATTTATATAGTGTATTTAAATAATATTCTTATCTTCTTTAAAACCTAAGAAGTATATATAAAATATATTAAATAAGTCTTTAAATATATAAAAAAGGCAAAGCTATATATAAAACCTTCTAAGTATACTTTTTATTAAGACTTAGTAGAATTCCTAGGGTTTATCTTATTAATTACTAGCATTTTAATAAACCCTAAAAGGGTTAAGACTATATAAGATTAGTAAGAGCTAAAGAGCTTTTAGAATATATAAGTATTCCTTAAATTCTATAACTTTTACTAATGCTTTATACACTAATACTTTAGTATTATAGCACCTTTAAATATACTTATAAAGGGCAGCTAGAATAGTATATAAAAGGGCACCTTCTAATTTAGACTAGCTAAAAAGATAGCGTTTATATAGATAAAAGCTACTTTTTAAAAGGCCCCTTTTCTTTATTACTATAACCCTAATAAATAAGTTTAAATTAAAATAAATGCTTTAGTCTTTATAATAGCTAGCATTATTTTATAGCTAGATAATAATAGGCAATACTACCCTATAGTATCTTAGTTAAGGAAGTTTATAAATATAAAAAGAAATTATAATACTACTAACTAAAAGCTCTTTATAATAGTTAAGTTATTTAAACACTAGTTATACTATATTAAAGGGGTAAAGAATTTAGTTAAAGTCTTATTAAACTACTATAACCTTTAGACTTTTATAAGGCTACTAAAGCTAAATAATAGGCAAGTATAATAGTATATATTTCTATTACCTTTTAACTTTATTATTAAATATAAACTAAGTAAAAGTAACCTTACTAATGTATTATTAAGATAGCTAGATTATAATAGTAAAATACTAATAAATTTAGGGCTACTACCTAACTTATAAAAGAAGTTTTTATTTACCCTAAGTAGTAAGGAGGCTAATAAGCCTAGAGAGATATATTTTATAAAAAAAGCAAAAAAAGTTATAATACCTAAGAGAAGATATAGTAAGATGCTTTTAGGAGAGGAAAATACTTTAGTTATAAGGGATTAGTAGTAATATAATAAGATACCTTTAGGAGAGGAAAATACTTTAGTTTATAATCTTAGGGTTTAGATAAGTAAGGTAGCTACTAGAATACTAGTAAAGCATAAGCTAGTAGCTAATAAATTTATAGCTAAAGTAAAATATATTTTTAGCGTTAAATTAAATAAAATCTAGGTAGTTATTACATTACTAGATTTATATAACTACACTATAAATAAGTTGCTAGCTTAGCTACTAAAGATAGCTTAGGACTATAACTAAAACCTTTAGATAAGTAGCTAGGCCTAAGAGGTAGTAAAAAGAAGGGGAAATACTAGAATATAAAGATATAATATATATAGCCTCCTAATATATAATAACTAGGTAGCAGTACCTTAGGACCCTATCTTATAAGTAAAGCTTTTATAGCTATACTATAATAATCCCTTAGCTAGTTACTTTAGTATTAATTAAATAATTAAATTACTATAATATAATTTCTACTAGCCTAGCCTATAGGAAGCAGTAGTAAATTATATATTTAGTTATACTAAATATTAGCGCATTATAGTAAGATAGCATAAGCTATATAAGAAGCTTAAATTACTACTAATACTAAGGTAATTATAGGTTAAAGTGTTAATAGACTTTATTATAAAATTACTATAGGTATTTTACTATAAGCAAGAAACTAACTTAATCCTAGTAATTATAGACTAATTTACTAAGTATTTTATATTCCTTCTTATTACTACTATAATTAATACTACTAAGCTAGTAAAGACCTTTTATATAAAATTTAAATTAAAATTTAGCATACTAAAGGGCATTATATTAGACAGAGAATTAGTATTTATAAGTAAATTCTAGTCTAAGCTATGTTTTTACTCTAAGATAAAACAAAGGCTTTCTATAGCTTTTTACTTATAAACTAATAGTTAAATAAAATAAATAAACTAAGTCCTTAAATATTACCTTTGCTACTTTATTAGAGAGAACTAACTAATATAGCTAAAGCTACTACTATAGGCTTAATTTACTTATAATAATATAGTTAACTAATTAATAAGCCTTACTCCTTACTATATACTTATAGGGTATTATTCTAAATTTTACCTTAGTCTTAGGAATAAGACTACTAAGGGAAAGGTACTAGAGGCTAAGGCTTAAGTAATAAAGCTATAGGAAGTATATAAATAACTTTAAAAAATATAGTAAAGGGCTAGTAAATCCTAAGTAAAATACTATAATAAATAATATATACTATTACTAATATTTAAGTATAGGGACCTTATATTATTATTAGCCTAGAATATTAAGGTAAAGGAAGCAAAATATAAGCTAACCTTTAAGTTTTTAGGACTTTTTTATATTATTTAGGTAATTAGAAAGCAAGCATATAGACTAGCATTACTAGAAAAGTATAGCTACCTATATAATATATTTTATATTAGCCTGCTTAAGCTATAGAATTACTATAAAGATAGTATAAATATACAAGCAAATATACTAGACCTTAAGAAAGAAAATAAATACTACTAAGTTAAAGAAATTAAAGAATAAAAAATAATTTAAAAAGAGACTTATTACCTAGTAAAGTAAAAGGAATAGCTAAGTAAATATACTTAATAAGTCCTAAATAAGGATATAAACACACTATAGCTAATAGTAGTATATAGAAAAAAGATATAGTTACTAATAAAAAGGGAATAATAAGCTCCTAAAAAACACTAGCTATTATTTAGCATACTATTTATGTTGATTCGTACACAGGCGAATTAATAAACAAAGGTACAAGAAATAATAAGTAATGCGCGCGCAAAAGGAAGTACTAAGATTTTAGTTAACGTTGTTAATTATAACTATTTAGCTAGTGTGTTGCGCTGGATAGAGGTCAAGGCGACGTATGGCTCGTTACCACGGCAGTCTATACGCAAGGTTATAATAACTTAATTAGTTATATAAGATAATAATATAAAGAGACCTATACCGTTAGGATTACGGTCCCTAGATTAATTAGTATTGCGAGGCTAAGTTAGATTATTATAACGTGGCCGCGTGCACGTAGGTAAGAGGGCTAAAAGCAAGGCGAAAAGGTTAATAATAATGCTACCTAACTACTAGAGGCATGCTAGCCTTTATACTATATAAACTAGTTAATCCTTCTTCCTAGCCATAACCTATAACCTCCTAAGGCCTTTATCCTTAATAACTATAAGGGTTACGTTACTCCCTATATAATCCTCCCTAAATACAAAAAAAAAACAAAAAAAAGCATTAACTAGTAACGTAACTATTTAATCCTAGCGCCTTAATTATAATAAACCTAAACTATATAACTCTTAAGATAACTTTAGGGTCTTTAGTGTGTTTAGCGTGGTTAGCTACGTAACCCTTAGGGTCTATAGCTATTAAAGAGAAGAGGTGGATTGCTACTTCCGCGGCGTCTTTAGCTCCTTAAATAACCCTTAGTTATTACACTGCTTATAGTAGCAAGCCCTCCTAGTATATACATTAGCTTAGTTCCTTTAATTTAGCTATTCCTAGTCTACTTAGCTATACTTAGCCTTAATTGCGTCCTAGGCCCTTAGATTAACTAGTCTAGGAGGCATAATAAATAGTAGAGTCCTATTCTAAGGCTCTTACATAATATTAGGCCTTAGTAATACCTTTTCCCTTTTAAAAAGCCTAATAATATTCACTATAGTGTAAGTGCCTATAGCTTTAATCCCTTTATCTTATTCTAGAGTAATAGTAGCTTTATAATACCTCTTATAGGGCTGGCTGCTAGTCTTAGTTTGCTCCCTATAAAATTAAGTAGCATAAGGCTAGGGATTATTATAAAAAGACTTATCTTAGCTTAGTACTAGACTTTCACAAGATTAACATATCTTAGCTAGTATTTTTACAATCCTACCTAGTATCTTAGGATTAGATAGTGCTTTAGAAAGAATATTAGATAGTATGCTTTGCTAAGCTTTACTATGTTAAGCTAGCGTTAGAGTTAGAGGCAGGGGTGATTTCTTAATAAGTATATTTTCTATATTAAACAGTAATCTAAGCTGCTTAAGGTTTACTAATGCTTTGCTAAAGGAAATTATATAATCCTTAATAGTTAGGATTAGACTTAATTCCTTATATAGAGTCTGCTCCTAGTTAGCGATTTCTGCTTATAAGGTAATATTCTGTATAACTAGCTTACTAATAATCCTAATTTTAGGCATTTAGGGGTTATCCTACTATTATATAAGCTAGCGCTAGTTATTAGCTATATATTTAATTAATTGCCTTTTATTTATTAGGCGCTCTCCCTAAGGTGCGAGCCTTAGTAGCTAAGGGAGCCCTTTACTAAATATTTAAAAGTATTCTTATATTTGTAATATATAGCTATAGCCTCTTACTAAGTGCTTAATATTATAAAAGAACTGCTAGTGTAAATTATTATAGTTAGGGACTAGTTAGAGCGTAATTTTATAGGCTGTAATACTCTATAGAATATAGAGGGTTATATTTATTTCTTTAGTCTTTTTATCTCCTTTTAGAAACTTATCTATAAAGCACTAATTATAAAGGTAGTAGTAGAAGCTATCTAAGCTATTATAAGGCTTCCCTAGGGTATTATCCCTAATATACTTTAAATTATAAAGCCCTCTAGCTCCCTATAGTAATATAAGATTAATTAGTTTGTAACTAACTTAATACTAAATTATCTAAAGCAAAAAGGAAATTATAGTGTAGCTATATTTCTAGCCGCCTTGTTAGTAATAGGCAAGAACATAGAGACCCTAGATCCTATAGGAATAGTTAAGTAATGTTATAATTTAATACTACCCTTTTAGCGCCTTAAGGAACCTTTCTTAATAGCTAGTCTTTAAGAAGTTAAAATAGTAGAATACTTTGTAAGATTTATTAAAAACAAACGCAGTTTAATAGGATATTATGTGGATAAATCTAGCTACTAGGCGCTGGCTGCCTATCTCCTTGTGAAGGCGTGTAGGGTTATAGTTAATACTATATTTAATATTAATAACTATATTAGTTTCTTATAGAATTTAGAAGGCACAAGGCCCTATCTTCTAGGCTAGTTATTTGTGGCTTATAATATCCTTCCTAATAGTAAAGTTAAAATTATATATTATAATAATATACTCTAAGCCTTATGCTATAATTTTTCCTATAGCTAGATAGTTAAACTAGTTAAGCTAGTACTAAGTGCCCTAGGGCCTTCCTAATATCTTAATAAACTTAAACACCTTTATCTTATAATTTTCCTAATCTTTAATATTTAGCTGCCTATTTATAGGGCAAAGGTCCTTAAGTTATACTATAGTATTTGTTGCCTATGTATACTCTAGTTATTGCTTAGGCTATATAGACCTTTATATAAAGAGAATAGGCTGCGTTCTATATAGCTAATTAAGTGGTTTTTATATATAGCTAGCTTTAGATAGGCAAAAGAACTTCCCTTTAAGACAGTAAGTACTAATAATAGCATATACTATTTTATAGTTTTAATACTTAAAGTATTTAATAGGTTAAACTTAGCATTAGCTAGCTAAGTCTTAAAGGCAAACATAAGCTATCTTAGGGTAGTGTAATTAAATAGTATAAGTATAAGGAGCGAAATTATTATATATATTACAGGCAGGAGCTTAAAAAAAAGCGTGTTATTAATAAAGGAGTTCTAGCTTTGTTATATAAGCATAAAAAAGAGGCTCTTAAAGGAGTGTTATTATTTATTAATATTCTTTGTAATTTACTCTTATAGCTAGTAGTAGCACTGCTAGTTAGTAATAGCTATTGTAACTATTAGGCCTTCCTAATGGAATCCTGTCTAATATATATTAATACTTTCTTTATAAGCTTTTTCTTTAACTTTCTCTTTTCTTTACTTTTAATACTAAGTAGAAAAATAGCAAAACTACTTAATTATAGCGGAATCTCTAAGCAAAAGGCATAAGGACCTCCTAAATGTTTATAAGCTTATTTAAGCTTATATTCCTATCTTATAGCTATCCCTTAATATCTTAATAGTATAGTCTAGCTATACTAATATATACTAAAGTAACCTTTTAATAAAACTAGTGAGTTATAATAGGTATTATTTAATTAGCTAAGCTAGGAACTAATATATTAGTAATATCCTTAGTTTAATATTTAATTTACATTCTAGGTTTATAGTAGTATTAATATTAGGGCGCGCAGTGCCCTAATCTATACTAAGATAGCAGTGTGGGATCCTACTAAGCTTATTTAAAACCTACCTAAGGCTTTACTAGTAGCTCTTAAAGGCACTAATATAATAAAAGAATTTATACTAGAAGTAGTTACAAATACTTTACTCCTATATAAAATCTATATATAGCATTACCCTTAAAATAGGGTTTATATTCTAGCTAAGCTAGCATACTCTTAGGGCTATATTATTAATTTAATTACTAGCTAACGTAAGAGGCGTATAGGGTTCCTAGTAGCCCTATATAGTAAGCTAAATAACGCCTTCTGCTTAAACTATATAAATATATACTTAAAGACTATTAATGTATTTACTAAGTATATATACTTCCCCTTCTATAAATATATGTTATTAAAGGGGGTTACTAGGAGTTCTTACGCTAACTATATTTATAATGTAAATAGGGCCTCTTATAAGTAGAGGTATATTATAGGGTACTAGGACTTTAAATTAAGCTCTTAAAGGTTAGGGTTTATTATATTCTTTAGTAAAGACTAGAGGGCTAGTAGTTCTCTTAATAGTTTAGACACTTTTAGTAACCTAAATAGTAATACTACTTTGTGGATTAAGTATAATTTTCCTCCTCCTTTCTAATTAGTAAAATATAACTAGTAGTTCTTTATCTAATAATAAGAATTAACTAGTTCTTAGGGAAGCTTTACTTTAATAAGTATTACTAAAAACAAATAAAGCGGGTAGGGATTAGGGATAATTAGTGTAGGCAATATGCAGAGAAAATAAAATAATAAACTAGGAAAAATAGGAAAGCAAATAATATAGTGTAGAAATAATTAATTATTATAACTAAAGTAAGAAAAGAAATATACTTTCCCTCCTTCCTAACTAAAAACACTATAAACTTATATAAGGTGTTTTTAGTAAATATACCTAGTGCTAAACGTTAAGGCCTTTGCCTAGTAGCACTATACTAGGGTAAGCCTTATAGTTACCTCTTGTCTGCTTACTAAGATATAGTAGCTAGACCTTAATAAAGTGTAAAGGGTAGTAGCGTAAAGGGATAGGGTTTTTAACCTCCCTAACTCTAGATATAGTAATAATAGCTTCTTTACTAAGGGCTTCCTTATATAAGACTATTTAATTAGATATCTTATAACCTAAAACTAAAGGGTAAAGGTTAATAACCTTATTAGGGTTAGAGTAGCCTAGAGGCAGGTAAAGCTAAGGGTTAGTAAATAAGCGCTACTAGCTAGCATTATCTTAGTAGAACTTCTTAATATAGTCTCTAAATATAGTCTTAGATAGCACTATACTATTAAGGGTCTTTAGATAGTAGGCTTTAGTAACTAGTGCCTAGCTATAGATGCAAAAAGGGCTATTTTACTATATTATAAGCTTCCGGTTTAATAATATATTTATAGCGTGGCGGATATTATAAACAAGCATAAGGTTACTAGGTTTTAATTAATCTTATTACAGGCTACTAACATTGCCTTTATTAGTATATTGTGTAAGCTTCTTTTAAAAAGCAAAGACTTTCTCCTAGGCTACTATAATATTAGCTTTCTTTCTCTTAAGCACCTAGACTTAGGCTACAAAAAGGTCCTCCTTTAAGACTATAAAATCCTAGTTAATAAGGCGCTAAGTAAGGAATTTAACCTTTAAGGGCAGGATTAGCTCCTAACTATGTAGCAGATAAAAAGCGGATTTTCTGTGAGAGGCATAGATTACTATTTAGTCTATAAAGAGAGCTAGCTTAAGATAGTCTAACTACTTATTATTATAACCTTCTATTTTTAAAATAGCTAAGGCAAGGGACTAGTGCCCTGCTTTAACAGACATGTTTGCCTTTAGGTTATAGCCTAAGGTTTGTATACCTTTATTGCCTAAAGCCTCTAAGGCTGCCTTAAGGTTGCCCTATATTTTAGGGCTTTTATTAAAGACTATAAAGTAAAAAGCACTAAAATAGCAGACTAGACTCTAAAGGAACCTCCTAATTTCCTTAATATTAGCGTGTAAGACTGCCTTAGCTTTAACCTAGCCTGTGAAATTATAACGCGCCTCTAGTAGGTATTTCTTGCTATTATTAGGCAGTATGTGCTAAGTGTTAATATAAATCTTACTTATAGGCGTGCCTAGTATGCTAGGGATTAATAGCTCCCTAGGCCTTTAAGGGGCAAATATTTAGCAGCGCTTACAAGATTATAATAGTTTCTATATATTTATGTAACTATTTGTCTACTAATACCTACTTTTAATTAAATAGTAGACTACTTTATAACCCTTATAGCCTAATTCTTTATGCGCGGCCTTAATAATCTAATTCTGCTCCTTCTTATTATTAACCACTAAGCGTAGGGCCTATAAGTTATTATAAGGGCGGGTCTAGAGCCTGCTATTATTAATATAAAAGCGCTAGGCCTGCGCCTGTAGCTTCTAGTACTTCTTAGAGGTTATATCCTTTAGTCTTTCTAATATTATAAGGTAGTTTATTAACTTTTGCTAGTCCTTACTATAATAGGCCTTATCTTTAGGCATTAAAAGTATAGGGTTTAATTTAAGGTTAATAAACTCCTTAATATTGCCTTTAACTAATTAATCTTGCTTATTAGATTCTCCTAGGCCTTTTTATAATAAGGTATTAGTAATTTTATTCTTTTCTCTAGGGATATATCTAGTAGTAAAGTTAAAGAGTATAATATAGCTAATTTATCTTATAACTAAGGCTCTAGGAATATTATTTATAGCGCTATTAACCTAATATACTAGGACTTAGGAGTTAGTCTTTAGTATAAAGGGTACTTTATAGAGATAAACGTAAAGGCGTTAAAAGGCATAAATAATAGCCTTGTATTCCTGCTTTATAGTATTATACTTTTGCTCTAATTCTTGCTAAGTTCTACTCTTAAACCTTATAGGGTGCCTCTTATTATTAATAACCTATTATAATATAGCCCCCTAGCTAACTAAGCTAGTATTAATAGTAAGGATAATCTCCCTATAACTTACTAAGAGATTAAGTAATACTAACACTAGTGCCTTAGTTATTATAGTAATAACTATGTCTATAGCATGCTATTCTTTATCTCCCTATTACTAAGGCATATCTTTTTAAAGCAGCTATACTAGGGGTTTAGTAACCTAGGTATACTTTTTAACCTAGAGCCTATAGTAGCTAGTAAGGCTAAGAAAAGACTAAATATTATGTATATTCTTATAACGCTTTTATTTAAGTAGCTTAGTAATCTTTGCTTTAGTAGGCGCACGCCCCTTTATGCTATAAATGTAACTAATAATCTTAAGGAAGCTCTAGCAAAACTTTAACTTTAGTGTAGAGTGTTATGGACTAGCCCTATTGCTACTGCTAATAGGCGTTGGAATACTATTAAAAGATATAAAGAGAAAGGAAGGAAAGGTAACATAAAGACCTTATTATGCCCCCTTTATACCCTTAATATAAATACCCCCTTATTATTATACATAAGCCCTACGCGTAAGGCAAGGT
This sequence comes from Claviceps citrina, assembly GCA_018360365.1. Lineage (NCBI taxonomy): Eukaryota > Fungi > Ascomycota > Sordariomycetes > Hypocreales > Clavicipitaceae > Claviceps > Claviceps citrina. Next base: position 10,446 of record SRQA01001138.1, read on the forward strand.
GCGTATAACTACTAATATACACTCGCATTAGCCCTATATTAGGCAAAGCCTAATACTATTACATAGCCTTCCGCCCTAGGCAGCAGCCGTGCTATGCAGACGCCGCTTACACAAAAGCACTAGGTTAGCAAGAAAAAAAAAAAACCACAGGCAAGTAAATTAATAAACAAAACGTCCCTATTATATTTATAGTTACTAGGAGATGAGTATAAACGCTACTAGGGGAGGTAAGCTAGCCTAGCTAGGATAAGTACTAGACTAGTAAGTTAAGAAGATAGTTTAGGGATAGGCAAGTAGACTAAGACAAAGGGATATAAAACTAAATAAAACTATAAACCCTGCTAGGCAGCGTAAATAAGTAATATAATAAACATAATAGGCATAGTATAAGTATAATATACTATACTAAATAGCTAGTATAAAAGCAAGATATAGGCTATTAATAGTTACTAGTAGTTAGACTATGTCTAAGTAACCTACTTAATATTAGTATCTAGTTAGAGTAAAACACTTATATTAGGCGTAAGAAGTAAGTTATTAATAGCTAGCATAGCTAGCTAGTATTATAAGAACCTATAGTTATTATTATTTACGCGTAATACCTAGACTAGATAATACTATATTAGACGCCTATTAGAGGTATAAAAACCTTATCTTATCCGCCCCTAGAGTCCTACTAACTATTCTCCTCTATTCCCCTTATTATAAAGAGTTTTTATTCTATTACTTATTACCTTCTTATAGACTTATTATTACTCCTAAGCTTACTTTATATTACTAAATCCTATACTTAGTTACTTACTATATTATAGCTACCCTAAGGCTTACTACTACTATAGTACTTACTATTACTATATTATCTAAGCTATGCCTAGGCGCTATTTCCCCTATATAGCTTCTAGAATATTAGTAAGTAGCCCCTGCCTACCCTAGCTACCTATATATACTTATAGCTACTATAGCCTCCCCTAGGCGTGCTACACTAGCCCCTATAACTACCTCTTAGTATATAAGGTAATATCCTACCCTTATACTAGCACTAGGCATAGGCCCTAGGCAAGTTTATTATAAAAAGAGACTTTAATAAGAAGGGTAATACTATACTTATAACTATTAACCTGCCTTATATTTAGTATATTCTTATTACTATATAATTAGGTAGACTAGACTATAAGCATAGTCCCTATAGGAAGTTATATAAAAGCTACTAGAAGGGCTACTAGAAATACGTGTAGGACATGTATATACTAGTAGCTAATCCCTATATTAAGCATACTATACACGCCCTAATATAAGCTATAGCTAGGGGCTATGCTATTATTATACTAAAGGTATATTCTAAGGGGACCTAGTAGATCTAGATAATTACTATCCTAACACCTAAATTCTACACTTTAGGTAATAGATTTACTAACCTATACTACTATGCTAAGTATGCCTAAGTTACTATCTAAACTATTTATAATGCCCCTGCTACTACTACACCTATTAATAACGCGCCTATTATAAGGAGTACTATACTTATACTACCTAGTAATATAGCTACTAACCTATTTCTTATATCTCCTAGCGCCCTTATCTAGGGCACTATATAGCTACTAGTCTAACCCCTTACCTAGCTTAGAAGCATACTATTTATATAAAAGAAGTAAAATACCTAGGCTATAGCTAGCTACTAGTAGCATATTATATAGTCCTTTAGGGCTATATAAAGGGCTATAAAGGAGTAAATAGTAATGCTATAAAGCATTATATAGCTACTATAGTAATCCTATAGGCCTAGCCTATAGGTAAAGAAATTACTAAATTGTTATAAATAGGTTAGGGATATTAGAGTAAGAGATTAAGGAAGTCACGGCTTATTTAAAGGTATATAGCAATAGGTAACGGTCTTAATTCTTGCCCCCTTCTATCTAATCTAGTTAGAGGTCTATGCTTATATAATTATAAGTGTTATATGCCTCTAGTCCTTACTATAAGTCTAGCGGTTATACCTTGCTATAAGTCTAGCGCTTATACGCGGCAAATAACCTTATTATA
>SRQA01001139.1:0-12482 GCA_018360365.1 Claviceps citrina
GGGGGGGGGGGTTTTTTTTTTTTTTTTTTTTTTTTCTTGGGCTTGAGACAATGAGACATGATTGATTGATCCATGATATCACTGATGCGTGGCCGTGGACCGTGGACCGTGGACACTGGACACTGGACCGTGGCCTGCTCGGCTCCGCTCTTCCGCTCTGTCCGCTCTGTCCGCTCGTCCGATCTGTGGGCGCTAAATTTTAAAATCGTGAGTCTCGGGTTGCATCGGAGTTTTGGAACTGCACGCAGCACGAGCCTCCAGGAGTCCATGGCACAGGGCCACAGCCCACAGGCACAGGCCGGACGCAGCCCCGGCGCCTGGCAGCGATTCTGGCAGCGAGTCTGGCAGCGAATGTCCGACTCCCATCACTGCGCCATCACTGATCAGTCATCAGCCTGGAGCCAGTCTGCAGCCTTGGCTTGGTCCTCTCTCAGTCTCTCAGTCTCGCAGATAACAACTGACGTTCTACAGCATGCGGCAGCCTGCAGGCCCAACGGGACGGAGACCAACGGGACGGAGATGACTCCGTGGGCAGTCTCCGTGCGGCCCTTCGGTCAGGCCCTTCCGAGCCATGATGAGTTGTCGCACCGGCCTGAGCATGGATCCCATTTCGATGCAGCTGCAGCTGCAGCTTGGCTGCGAGCACGCCGTCATGTCCATGGACCATGGCAACGAACACATCTCAGGCATGAGCGGATTGCCCTGTTCTCCCCTGCATCGCTGTCTTCTCAGCGCTGCACCTCGGCCATGATCCAAACAGCGCCAGAGAGACCAGGTCTTCTCAGCGGTGTGCTGGATTCGGATGAAGCTGCATTCCAATTCCATGCTCTGTTTGCTCTGTTTCTCGCTTCCTGGATGAAGGACGGGTGGGCATTTCAAGACCAATCAGAGGGCACCAATCAGAGGGCACCAATCAGAGGGCACCAATCAGAGGGCACCAATCAGAGGGCACCAATCAGAGGGCACCAATCAGAGGGCACCAATCAGAGGCACCAAACAGAGGGCACTCGACCCTACTTCCACGCTTCCACGCTGCCACGCTGCCATCCAGCTGAGCTCATCGCGTCTTTTATTCCAGCCTCCAGGCGCCCGTCTACCCGACAAACCGGGCCAAGCGGGGGCGTCTGAGGCATGCAAATCATGCAATGTGACTTGGGTGCGTGAGAACTTAGAAGACGGACAAGACACGCAGCACTCCCGGGATGGGCTCAAGCGGGTAAAGCTGATTCCACGACACCATCCGTCACGCGAGCCACCACCGCCCATGACGCGATGCCACCATCCTATGACGAGCCGCCGAGGCAATGCCATGGCCCGGGAGCGCGTTGTGTAGATACTACCTACCTACCTACGAGGTAGACAGGCACCTGCCTACCTACTAAGGTACCTAGGTAACTTGGGTACCCCGGGGTTAGTAGATGGGAGACTCGTCGCTGGCATCAGGGCCAGCCTTTGGGCCAATGGGCGGCGAATTACGGACATATGCGGCGTGTTATGATTGGGGAAGTCGTGATTTCTCTCCCGTGGTTTCCCCGGCAAACACAGCCTTGGCTGCTCAGTGCTCACGCGCCACGAGGACGGGCAGCCTGCAGGCCAGAAAGGCATGTGCTCGTTCCAGCAGCCCGTTCCAGCCGCTGTACAGTGTAGACGCGTCGGAATCTGCCCCGTCGTTGCCCTGTAGACGTCTGATGCACTCAACTAAGAAACTCCCAAGGGTCCAGCGTGTGGTCCACCGGTCCCACCGTCCCACCGTCCCACCGTCCCACCGTCTGATCCCTGAAGGCTGACACGCAGACGACGTTTTTTTTTTTTTTTTTTCCTCCGCGCCAAGTTCGCCAAATTGGCCTTGCAGCATCCGCCAATCTCTGCATCACGCTGCATCACGGACACTTTTCCCTGCGTCGTCGCAGTGCCCTCGGCAATTCTACCTTTGTCGATCTAGCCGCCCCGAGCCTTGAGCCGTCCGCCACCCTTGCCACCGGACAGCACCGGGCAGCACCGGACAGCACTGCCGGCGCCCAGCGCGGCACGGCACGCATTCGCGCCTCGCACCAGCCCATCTTTCGATGCGCACCCGGGCCACGACGAGCCCTCCTCGACTTTGCCGCATGGTTGTGACATCTTGCTAGCCACCCTGGCACCATGGCCTTCAACTTCAACTGGTCGCCGCTCACCGCCGACGCCGACTTCTACCGCCGAGCGCGGGACCTGCTCACCAAAGCCCTCAACAAGCCGCCCAAGCCGCCCATCATCGTCGATGATATCCTCGTCAGCGAGTTCAACCTGGGCACCGTGCCCCCCGACCTGGAAATCCTCGAGATTGGCGACCTGGCCGAGGACCGGTTCCGGGGCATCTTCAAAATGTGTTACTCTGGCGATGCCGTCTTGACGCTCAGGACCCGGGTTCAAGTACGTCTTTTCTTTTTTTCACATGTCCCCTTTCTCTACTGAAGCCCATGCTGATGTGCAATCTCGTCGCAGGCCAATCCCTTGAACACCTATCTCTACTCCAAACCTAGCTTTACATCACCTCAGCCTCTTGCCGCAGCTTCCGGGCTCACGATCCCGCTGTCCATCACCCTGTCGGACATCAAGCTCTCCGCCTTCATCATACTCGTCTTTTCAAAGCAAAAAGGTCTCACCCTGGTATTCCGAAATGACCCGCTCGAGTCCCTCAAGGTGTCGTCCACGTTCGACTCGATACAGTTTGTCCGTGACTATTTGCAACGGACCATCGAGCAGCAGCTTCGCAGCCTGATGATGGACGAGCTTCCAGCGATTATTCATCGACTATCGCTCGAGCTGTGGTGCCCGGATCAGGCGAACAAGGGCACGCGAACACCTGAGCAGGATGCCGACGAGAAAGGCGCCGACCCATTTGCCAGCCCTCCTCTGGATCCTGTGGACGCCAACGGAAATCTTCTGGACTACAACACGGTGTCGGAACTCGCTCTCAACGGTGGCGGGGAGGCCCAGTCGCTGTTCTCACAAAGGAACCTGGTGCGCCTGGCCACGCTGACGGACTCTCATCGAACATTATCCCTCTTCACGCCCGGCATCAAGGACGTCGTCTTCCGTGCTTGGTCTGGGTTCGGAGACCGGTCTGATGTCGTCAGCCCCCCGTTCGCCACCCCTGCCGGCTTAGCCAAGACGTACTCGTTCCCGGCAGGTGGCAGCACCACCTATACGTTTTCCGATTTGGGTAGCACAGCGCACGGATTCTCCTCGTCAAGGCCGTCCCTTGTCAGCCTGAACTCGGCCGTCAATGCCGTCTCGCACAACGCCGCCAACCACCGCTCCAGGCCCGGCCGGAAAAAGAAGACGAGAGTGGTCAACCTGCGAAGAACCAAGTCCGAGGCTGCTTCTTCCGAGGTGCCCTCCGAGGATGTCTCCGACACAGCGACTGTCAGCGTTCCTCCATCGGAGCCCGTTGCCGCCATGCCCATACCGGACGACTTTGTGTCTGACCGTGCCAGCGTCGACGGTGATGCACACGCAGGCCACCAGCTTCGCTTCAGCCATCCGCACCTGGACCACACCGTTCCCGTTCGTCAAGCGCTCATGTCCGACATGTACAAGAAGAAACTCGAGCAACTGGCCGCGGCTCGTGACCAAGGCACGAATGCCAAGTCCCCCTCTGCCAGCCATGACGTGGTCGCCGAAAAGATTCCCCTTGTCAAGGGGCAGTATCAAGCTTGCGGCAGCTCCGACACATCATCCGTGATACTAGAGCAAGCCTGGATCATGAAGATGGCCGGCGAGATCGCCAGACGTGTTTATGACGAGAAGCGTCGCCGACACGATGGTGACTGGGAGCATGCAGACACAGCGCCTCCTCCCACCTACGAAGCCGCTACGCACTAAAAGACTGCACCCGCGACGCAAAGACAGCCCCCGGAAAGGGGACAACGAACGGACAAGCGAACAAAGAAGGACAGCCTCTCCCTGATGTGGATTTGACTGGTTCGGGAAATGGCGTATTCCACCTTGCCTTAGCCCCTTTGAATCCCTTCCAACCTTGAGCCTCTGCCAGATACGGGGTGTTTGTGTTTTGGGGCATTTTCATCTTCATCATTCTCTATTCTCCCCATTGATGATGTGTGCACATACATACCCAGTGCGCCCGTCTATGATGTCCCTTTTTTTTTTGATCGTAAGAAGAAAGCGCTGTTTTTTTCTCCTCCCTTTTTTTTTTTTTCATTTCCTCTCTTTTGCAACTTGCTCCGCTGTTAGGCGCCTGTTCTATTTCTATGCTGGGAGATTTTTAAGGCTAGCCGGGGGGGGGCGCTCTTTCAGGGGAAAAAAAAAAAATGCCGGCGGATTAGATGGCGGTTTGTTGTTTGGGAGATTGTTGTGTACTAGTATCTAGGTAGTTGTCACTGGTACTGTGTATGTGAAAAGGGGAGTGGCCAGGGGGGGGGGGGAAGCGCTGTCAGGCACAAGAGGAGGGTTATCTGTACATCTTGAGTTGTTGTGTGTGTGGGGGCGGGGGGTGTTTTCAATCCGAATCATGGGATGATTACTTCGTAATTAACTAATTAGTTGATTTGAGGTCAGGAGGGGTTTTTTAAATTCATCTTGATCGGGTCTTCATCCACTGAGGCAAATACAAAACTCTAATCACATTCACTCAAAGCAACAAATTCTTGGAATTGAAAACTACAGCTATCTATTATCTTTATCGTCTTTTGCGTCTTTTTGCGTGACCTGGGCGTGTGTGTTTGTATACAAGTGCGTGCGGGGGGCCGTTTGGGGGGTAGGAGACATTGTGCGGGTTTGATTTCTCTTTTTCCTTCTTTATAGAAGATTTTGGAAAAAATGAAAGCTGTGAAGGGCAAGAACGACGACAATGGACATGTTTATAGAAGAATCCGGTAAAAATTGAACCTGAGATGAACAGGAACGACGACAATGGACATGGGGATGAATGAGCCTGAGTAGAGCTTCGGCAAAAAAGATAATCCTGCGCGTCGAAATACAAAATGCGTAATCTGGGAATCGAACCCAGGGCTCCCCGACGTTGCGCGCATGGCAACGGAGAATTTTACCACTAAACCAATTACGCTGTTTGCCTGGTGCGGCTCTTGGTTGCGATTGGCGACCACTGATTGGTACTATAGACCTATCTAGAAAAGTACCTTGGTAGGCATCCGATCTGTGCTACCTAATGGATGAGAGGTAGTATTTAACTTCTACCCTTGCCTCTAACAGTATTACTTTAACTACTATATGGATTCTAAGTTGATAGACATGTACACCATACAAGTATCTCTTGCTCGTTGTGTTTTACTCTTGCTCACTACCATGTGGTATATAACAGAGCCGCAGGGGCCAACCACCGCGTGTTGGGATAGTAATCAGTTCTAAGGGGTGGGTATTCTGTGCAAATGTGCCGTGAAGCCCGAGTCAAGCTCCCATTTCCGTCGCATTGGCGCTGGGGAGAATTGGCGCCGCCCATTGCCCACCATGGACTGCCAGCAACTACCACGGCGCCATGAACCGCACCGCACCCAACCAGTCATGGGAGACGCGATTCTGCAAACACTCATGCCCTTCCACCCTTGCGGCGTGCCATTAAAATTTGTGTTTGTGCGCTCTCTGGTGAAGCGCAGGTGGCGGATGATGGACCTTGAGCGACTGTCCAGGATTATGTAGGTCGAACGGCTTGCGCACCATGACGCCAGACTCACCCTGTGCCTGGGAGGCGCTCGGCTGCATCGTGCCACGGTTTTGCCCGTAGTAAGGAGAGGCAACGCGGCTCGAGCCAAAAAGACACCCTTGCATCTGGGGGAATCGCGCCGAAGGGATTGAGTAGATCGACGACCGAGTAGGCACCCGGCGAGGGCGGTGGTCGCTCAAAGCCAGACAGGTAGGATATTCTAGATACATCACATCATCTAGACAGGTTTCGCAGCCACAGCCACGGCCGCCTGGTTTTCGGCCTTGAGCTTCGCCAACCGTTCCTCCTTGGACCTGAGGTCGGCCAAGACCAGCTTGCACATCTCCTCCGTCTTGGTCTGGGCCTCCTTCAGCCTCCGCACCTCGGCGGCTTCCGTCTCGCGGCTGAACGGCTGGCCGGGGCGATTGCGGTTGGGTATCATGGCGGTGCGCTCCCAGATCTCGCCGCAGTCGGGGCCGGGCAGCGGAGGGGCCGCGCGGTTCTTCCCCTTGCCCTTGCCGGATACTCCTCCGCCCAACGGCCTCCAGCCCCTCGGGACGGCGCCGCTGGTCAAGATCTGGTAAAAGGCGTCGTACGGCTCGTTGAACAGCTGCTCCTCGTAGCTCCATGACCGGACCTCGCCGTTCTTGGTGACCATGGCCTGCTTCTCTTCCTCGGTCCGGCCAAAGGGATGGAGACGGAGGTAGTGGTAGAGCGTCTGGGGCTTCTCGCCCGAGTCGTTGACGTAGTATAGCTTGATGGTGATGTCGAACTCCCCCCAGCCCGTCTCTCTCACCGTAAACGGTTTTCCTGGCTCGCCCTCGACCACTGCCGTCCCAATGTTAGTTTTCTTCATAGCAAATCCTCTGCGCCGCGGCGGCGGGAAAGTCTTGACTTACTGCGGACGTAGTTGGGGATCGACTCGTGCAGCTTGAACTGCACGCGGCGCAGCCAATACGTGATGTCTGTGTCCTCCAGACCTCTGACAAAAACCTCCCACGAGTGCGTATGGTTGTCCGGAGTGCCCGGGGGCTTGGGATTGGTTTCGGAGAATGGGACGGCCGTGGTGCCGACGATGAAGGGCCGTCGCACCTGCGTCAGCTTGACGCGCTTGCCGAGCTGGTTCGAGGGCGCCATGGTATGTTCGATGACGGAGGGCTGTGTGCTCTGGGTAGGTTCGATACCAATGAGCGTGGTCTGACAGCTGGACGTTTGGCGCAAGGGTGGGACGATGGATGTTGATTGATGGAAACCAAAAGAAGAAAGCTGGAGGTGTGACGCGCCGAGTGCTCGCAGCTGCTAGCCTGTGGGGCCGCTGCCGCCAGCTGGAAGCTCCAAGCCTCGAGGAGATGATCTCATCGACTTTTTCCATCTCTGACACCCATTCCAATAACCATTTAATAACAACGTCTAGTCCAACCCGCACCCCTTCACCCGAGCTTGCTTCAGCCCGGGAAAACGCTCACAAGAATCTACCAGTAACTTCCCGTCTGCACGCACAGATAGTGCTGCCAACCCAACATCTCCCACGCGCCATGTCCACATCAGCGGCGAAGAGACTTGTCGTCTGCGGCGGAAGCGGCTTCCTGGGGTCGCGGATTTGCAAATATGCAGTTGCCAAGGGTTGGGAAGTCACTTCGATAAGGTAACATACTTCTACATACTTCCTCACATACATATACTCCTACCTAACAGACCTCCATCTCAACACTTTTCCATCTCCTCTCCAGCTATGCTAACCAATCTGACAGTCGATCTGGCGAACCGCAATGGGACGCGGTCACGTCATCGCCACTTCCGCCCTCGTGGTCGCATAAAGTAACCTGGGAGCGCGCAGACATCCTCCGGCCCGCGACGTACTCTGCCTTTCTCAAGGGCGCAGACTACGTCGTCCATAGCATGGGCATCCTCCTCGAGGCAGACTACAAGGGCATCGTTTCCGGCAAAGAATCGCCCATCGCGGGCTTGCAAAAGATGTTCTCGGCCGTCCGGGAGCGCGGTACGACCAACCCGCTGGAGAAGCAGTCCGGCGACGACATCAAGCCTACCGATCCCAACGACCAGTTCTCCTATGAGGTCATGAACCGAGACAGCGCCGTCGCGCTGGCCAAACACGCCGCCGAGGAGAAGGCCAGTGCCTTCTGCTACATCTCCGCCTGTGGCGGCGCGCCCATCATGCCACCTCGGTACATCACCACCAAGAGACAGGCCGAGATCGCGATTCAGGACAACTTCCCCGAAATGAGGGGCGTGTTTGTGCGGCCGCCGTTCATGTACGACAGCTCGCGCAAGTTTACCTTGGGCATGGCGGCTCTGACCGGGGTGGGGGCTGTCTTTACCAGACTGACTGGGAATTATCTCAAGGACTTTATGGGCGCCGCAGGTACCAAGCCGCTCAAGGTAGATGTGGTCGCCGAGGCGGTTGTCGAGGCATTGAGCGACGCGGCAGTCGCTGGACCTGTCGAGGTGCCGCAGATTGAGGAGTTGGCCAACAGAAGCTGGAGGAATTCTATGCTGTAAACTATGTACATGGATGGGCTCCTGGATTGAGCATTTCAACCCCCCAAAAAAAGCCACTCGCTAGACTGTACAATGATGTGTAATTCGAATAAGGATCACGTCGAATCGGCGTTTCATGAAGACAGTTGGAAAAAAAAAAATCTCATATCATCGTGCCTCTCTCAAAACTGTCCCGAATATCCGACGTGTACTTGTCGTAAAAACGGGCCAGCTTCTGGTTGAACTGCTTGTTCTTCTCATTGATGTACGTGACATCGCCATCATCTCCATTCCTGGCCATGCGCTCCTTCCGCTTCTTGAGCCTCTGCTCCTCGGCGCGCCGCAAATCAGCCACCAGCCGATCGACAGAAGCCCTGTCCGGTTTGTTCTGCGCAAACGTCGTTGTCTCGGCCGTGGAGTAGAAGGACCCGTCCCTGTCCACGGCGATGAGCTCCCCGTCGTCCGTCTCGACAATGTCGAGCCCGCCGGCGGCGGCCGCCTTCTCGATGGCCGCCATCTTCTGCTTCTCGTACGCGGCCATGTCGGGCGCAATGTTCTTCAGCTGCCGCTTGTAGACCTTGTTGCTCTCCTGCTGGGGGTCCTTGAAGGCGTTGTTGTCGCGGTGCGTGGCCCTCTTCTTCTGGCGCTTGTCCCACCTCTCGCTCTCGTCGACGGTCCAGTCCCAGGCGCGCTTGCGCTCAAAGTCCTCGCCGGACTCTTCGACCTCGGCCTTGAGGAGCTTGTGCGCCGCGACGTCGTGCTTGCGCTGGAGGGTGGTCAGCTGGGAGTGGTCGGTCCCCAGCCTTTGCGACTCCTTGGTTGCTTCCTTCAGGTTGGAGTCGGATGATGATTTGGCGCGTGCTTGGAGGGCTTTGAACCGGGCCACGCGGTCTTGGGCTGTTGTGGATGTAGGTGCGTCGGCTGGTGCGCTGGGCGGCGCTGTGGTATCTTTTGGAGAAGAAGTCATGGTGCTTGCTCCGATTTTTCTTTTCTTTTCTTTTTCTCTTTTTTCCCTTCTTTTTTTGGCTTTCTTTGTCTTTTTTTTTTTACCTGAGATCTTCTTGTTCGGATCAAGGGATCAAGGGTCTGTTGTTGGACGTGAAAGCAAAAGTGACGGCCGTCAGTGCCAGGGAGGGTCCCTGGCCGGAGGCAATGATCTGCGCAGGGCACGTGATATAGCACATGGGCCATTCGATTGCCCCACCGACGTCTCGGCCGCTGCCAGCTGGGGACAATGGCTCGGGGCTTTTGGTCCCACCAGATCTTGGGGCAACCTGGGGGCAGCATGGGGGCTGGGGCGGCCGCCTGGGGCCAAAGCTCCTCTACATACAACTACAAGACAGACTGCACCTGAGTCCTGACGGTTCCCCGACGTACATCGTTCTGCAGTCAACCGTCCACGCAACGACAACTGGGGAGCAACCTCGAACCGCCTTCTCTTTTGGCCCCAATCGTCAGTCCCAGGACCGCATTGCGATGCCGCGTCCCTCGCGCAAGCGGCTCGCGAAGCAAAGCCCAGAGGACATACATGCACGATGATGCGAGTGACGCTCCCCCGAGCCAGCAAGCTCGCGAGCCGCGTGGACCATCCTGGGTCGGAGCATCCCGCCCTCCGCCGTCCCAAGATGTTCATCCGACACGTGGACAAGAACAAGGACGTCTACTACACACTGGCAAAGACCGGGCTGGGCCGGCACGCAGACCCCAATAAAGAGTACAAGTTTTTCGAACTCTCGAACCTGGTCTTGGACTTGGATGCCGAGGGGGCCAGGTACGTGCGGTCCATCGACGACGGCGACGACGCGGCCCTGATGAAGACGGAGTGGGCCAAGGTGCCGAGGCGGGAGGAAGTCAGGGCGCGGTTGGGGGAGTTCGAGGCGCAGCTCGCTGAATCGCGGAGGAAGGCCCGCGCCGTCTTGTCCCAGCCTGCCAACGTCTGGCGAATCTCGCCGCACGATGTGGTGTCGGCCGCTCTCTACGGGGGCTCCGCGGACCGAGCAGCAACGACGGCACGCAGCTCATGTCCTCTGGAACAGGCGGCCACGGGCTTGCAGAGAGCGGGAGCGCCACGGGTCGGCGGCCGGTCTGAGATGATGGACAGGATTCGTGCCGAGAATGGCATTCCGCCCCATGCGGCCGAAGACGACCGGCTCCTCCTCCACTGGATGATGCTGCGATACAAAAGCCTGCAGCAACATGCTGCTTCTGCTTCTTCTTCTTCTTCTTCTGCTTCTGCTTCTTCTTCTTCTTCTTCTTCTTCTTCTTCTTCTTCTTCTTCTTCTTCTTCTTCTTCTTCTTCTTCCTCGCCAGGCGGCAGGAAGGTCGCACCGTCTAGCTCGACAGTGGCGGAAGCCCTCGGGGCGCAGTCGTCTGTCACGGGCATTCGTAGGCTGGTGTTTCGGTACCTCGTCGCTGCCGGCGCCGACGTGTCCATGGCCCAGCAGCTCAAGGTCCAACTCCATGCCCATTTATTTCCACAAGTACGCGATGCGTGTGAGCGCGTTCTGAGCGACTCGGCCACCACGACCGCCACCACGACCAGTCCCGGGACCGCAATCGAGGTCCTCAGCTTTCTGGGAAACCTGTCAGAGCGACTGTCTTCACTAGGCGCACAGGTCGGGCCAGTCTTGTGCAGTCTGGCATTGAAGCTCGCGGCGCGGATTGGCTCACTCGAAGCAACATCGGCCTGGCTATACCGATGTGGCCAACTGAAGCACACGTTCGGGTCGTTGCCCGAGCATGAACGTCTCCTATTCTTGAAAGATGTCTTGTCGACGCTGGATTGCCTGCGGTCCATGCTGAGAAGCGAGGACGGGTCTTTGACTGTGCACGACGCGAGACGACGTCAGCTTCTGTTCCAACTACTCACAAGAGTGGATGAGAATAACAACAGGCTCGCGCCGGACTCGATCAGGTCATTTGCAGGGCTCTGGGCCGACGAGGACAGCTCTCATGCCGTCACTGAGCTGCGGCGGGAACTGTACACGGGCTACATCACAGCACTGGGGGATCTCGGCGCCGTCCGAACAATCTGGAAGGAATGGAGGCATGCCGCCTCCTCCGGAGTGGCCCTCCCGTCTACCACGCCGTCATCTCAACAAGATGATGGCGTTGCACGCGCCTTTGCCGCGGCCCTGCAAAACGCGATACACGCCATGCCTGCGTCCGGTGGCAAGCTTGCCGCAGGTGCCAGCCTGGAGGAGTGCGTGACGGCGGACCACGACGCCATCGGGATGCAGGAGCTCCGCGCCCGCCGGGCAGACATCTCTGACGACACCGGCCAGCATGTGCCTCCTGGTGCTGCATCGTGCCGCTCGGCCCTGGATCTACCGCTCGAGGAGTGCATCGCGCGAATTCCATCTTGGCGGGCTCACTTGGTATGACTTTCCTCATGGGCTTCGTGCTTTGCCCATGCTACGAATTCTACATTTTTTGGAGGCGGCAGGGGAGGGTGGAGAGGGGTGCAAAATGTCTGAATTTCGGGTAGTGCTCGTGTCTACCAAACCATGATTGATAGTCGTCGTCTGCATCTGGGATGGGGTTTTCCATGTCGTCTGGTATTTTCGGCACTCCGTGTCCGAGGCCCATTCTGGCGCCCTTGATACCATCTGCTTGAGTGTAGTGTGCTTTTGGGGCAATGCCTCTGACAGCAAACACGTCTCAGCGATTGCGATTTCTGCGACGATGCGGGACGTTCGGTCCCTCGGGGGAGTAGTAGCTCGAGACAGCTGTTGGGGAAAAAATAAAAAGGATAGTAACTCAGAGTAGAACACCGTCCACCACACGCATCTGGATCATGGTACGACGAGGTCCTGCGCCCCTCCATGACTGCACCGTGATTCTGATCCGAGGAGGCTGCAACATTGCGCAGACGGCGCCAATTCTACTATGCTATACAACGAAAGACGGGTGGCTTGCCATCTTGGCACGGTCAAGAGTCCAGCGCGGCCCCCCTCGCGAGGCAACAGGCTCGACAACAAGAGTATCATAACAAGCCCATGCGAGGCCCCCCCCCCCCAAAAAATCAAGTGCCCAAAGCGTGATTTGGATATGAATTTTTGGTTTGGGGGGCCAATGAATCCTGGACTATTGCTATGTTTTTTTTTTCTCTTCTTCTGAGAGCGGAAACAAATAAAAGAAGGAAAAGGTTCAATGGTGAAAAGAGCAAGACACGTCGTCATTGCATGGGATGACTGACGCTTCTACAGGTGGTTCGCGTGGCTTCGAGGGGCAGCCGGAAGCGGCGTCCGCGGCCGGCTATGGGGACTGGGGCTTTCCGCGGTCATGGTGTTTGTTGGGGAGATGTTTTTTTTTTTTTTTTCTC
>SRQA01000114.1:0-36775 GCA_018360365.1 Claviceps citrina
GTGCAAGCTTATAATAATACTAGCAAGCAAATAATCTTAACCTAGGCTCCTATAATTTAATAAGTAAGTTAATAGTTAATTATAACTTTAGCTCCCTTACTTACGAAGAGGGATATCTCTATTAAGCTAAGAGATATTACACAAGCCTACGTTTAATCTATTATAAGCCTTAACTATAAGATCCTATACTAATTACCTAAAGAAGTTAGAGATTAGCATCCTCCTAGCATAATTATAGTAATTATTAAGCCTTTTTATAGAATCCCTAAGGCTAGCACGCACTAGTAGGTAATATACTAGAAGTATTATTATAAGAAGTTATTTATAATGCCTTCTATATATAACCCTTGCCTCCTTATTAGCAGCTCTATAGATAAATTTAGCATTATAGGTATATAAACAGATAATACCCTTATCTTAGCTAATTAACTATTTTCTAATTAAGAAGAAAATAAACTACAAGCCGCTAAATTCCTTGCTAAGCTAAAGGAGAAGCTTATAATAAACTACCCTCTAATCTTTAATAGTTATAAGCTTACCCTTAATGCTAATTCCTTTGTTTCTCTTTGCTAAAAAGGGCAGATTAGTAAGCTTTAACTTGTTAATAAGGATCTAGAGAAGCGCTAGGAGGAATATTATTAATAAAGAGCTTATAGAGTATATATTACTATAATCTATTAACCTAAAGCTGCCTTTAACCTCTCTTTTATAGTATAAAAGCAAGATCTTATAGATAAGGACGTTAAATTCCTTAACAAAAGGCTTTAGTAGTAGATAAATTACCTAGATTAAGGGCTGTGTTATATCCTAATTAACCTTAAAAGAGCGAATCTCTTTGTCTTTATTAACAAATCCTTTGTAAATAACAAAGACTTTAGCTCTTAGATTAGATACCTTATTATAATTAGAAACAAGGACTTTAGTAAGGCTTAATTTATAATAAAAGGCAATATTATTACGTATAGCTTAACGAAGTGCAAGCGTGTTACACGTAGCGCCCTTGCTTCTAAATTATATAGCATGGTTTAAGGTACTAATATAGCCTACGTAATTAGCATAACTATTAAGATAATTACAGACTAGCTTAATCTGCCCGAAATTCTAATAATCTTATGTATAAATTTAAATTTACTATATAAATGCCTTATTAAGCTTAGTATTACTAAAGAGAAGTGATTAATAATTAATATTATAGCTTTTTAGTAATTATATAAACACAGAGAAATCTTTAAAATCCGCTAGATTAATAGTAAAGATAACCTAGCTAATATAATAACAAAGACTTTACTAAACTAAGCGCTTAAGACCCTTATTAATATAAATAAAATTATAATTAGAATAGAAGGTTAGGTAAAAAGAGTAGCATAAGACCTAATAAAAGGGTTATTATAAGAGTTATTATAAGAAGTATATATACTTTAATCTTTATAATAGCAACTGCCCTGTTAAGAGTTATAGATCTTAAGTAGTAGTGTTATAATGTGTGTAATTATAATAACTTTTATATTTATTTCTTTAGCTGCGACTGCAGCGTGTTATATGTGTTTTAGGGATATTAGGGTTATACTAATTAGTACCTATTATGTTATAACAACCATTACTATTTCCTTTGTTACTTTGTGTAAGGATCTAATTAAGGGATTAGATTTAATTAGCTAAGTGTTTAACACATTTAGTAAGGAGGGATTAGAGGCTCTTTACGTTACGTTAATTTCTAGTATAAAAAGAGAAGAGTGCTAGTATTAATATTAACATAATAGGTTAGGTTAACGTGGACCTAGCGCATCCTAATTAGCCGCATCTAAGCTTGCCTTAGATAGGTGGCTAGTGCGCTAGTCACGTGACCTATAACTTTGCGCATTACGAAAACCACTAAAAGGCCTCCCACTTAGCTAGCTAGATAGTAATATTAACAATATTAACCAGAATCCTAGTACTTCCTTTTGCGCGCGTATTGCTTGTTATTTCTTGTACCTTTGTTATTAATTCGCCTGTGTACGAATTAACAATTAAGCTGTACATAATAATGTTGCCTTTTATTATAAATTAAGCCTTGCTAAAGTCCTTGTTTCTAATTATAATAAGGTATCTAATTTAAGAGCTAAAGTCTTTATTATGTACAAAGGATCTATTAATAAAGACAAAGAGATTTGCTCTTTTAAGGTTAATTAGGATATAACGCAGCCCTTAATCTAAGTAATTTATCTACTACTAAAGCCTCTTATTAAGAAATTTAATGTCCTTGTTTGTAAGATCTTACCTTTATGCTATAAAAGAGAGGTTAAAGGCAGCTTTAGGTTAATAAATTATAGTAATATACGCTCTATAAGCTCTTTATTAATAATATTCCTCCTAGTGCTTTTCTAGATTTTTATTAATAAGTTAAAGCTTACTAATCTGCCCTTTTTAGTAAAGAGAAACAGAGGAATTAGTGTTAAGGGTAAGCTTATAACTATTAAAGATTAGAGAGTAGTTTATTATAAGCTTCTCCTTTAGCTTAGCAAGGAATTTAGCGGCTTATAGTTTGTTTTCTTCTTAATTAGAAAACGGTTAATTAGCTAAGATAAGGGTATTATTAGTCTGCATGCCTATAATACTAAATTTATTTACAAAGCTATTAATAAGAAGGTAAGGGTTATACGTAAAAGGCATTATAAATAACTTCTTATAATAATACTTCTAGTATATTACCTACTAGTGCATGCTAGCCTTAGGGATTTTGTAAAGAGGCTTAATAATTACTATAATTATACTAGGAGGATGCTAATCTCTAACTTCTTTAGGTAATTAGCATAGGATCTTATAGTTAAGGCTTATAATAAATTAAATATAGGCTTATATAATATCTCTTAGCTTAATAAAGATATCCCTCTTTATAAGTAAAGGAGCTAAAGTTATAATTAACTATTAACTTACTTATTAAATTATAGGAGCCTAGGTTAAGATTATTTACTTACTAGTATTATTATAAGCTTGCACTATAAGTTATAATTCTTTTATATAATACTAGGGTGCTTTTGCCTTTAATTTTATTTATAAAACGGCTATTAAAGATATGTTATATGCTATGTTTTTTAGCGTTATAAATCTTAAGTTAGAAGACTTCTTACTAGAGCAAAGTATTAAGTTCCTTCTACTAAAATACCTTAAAAGGTGCTCCTATAGTCTTTATAATACCTTGCTAGCGGAGTTAATAAGTAAGGGTAAGATCTCCTTTTTCTTTTATAGTAAGAAACGCTTTAGTAAGTAGAGTGCTTTAAAGTATTAATTTCTTAAAGTCTTAGTTAATTAAAGAGGTCTTTTATAGTCTACCTTTGCCTTGCTTAATAGGCTGCTTTTTAATATTATTTTTATTAGGAAGGTTAAAGGTAACTCTCTTTATTAGTTTATATAGTTAATTATTATAATTCTCTTTATTTTTATTAGTATATAAAGGAGGAAGGGTCTCTTTATTAGCTATAGTCTCTAAATTGCCTAGATTATATAAGAATAGCTTTATAATAATAAATCTAAATTTTATTAGTTCTAAAGGCATTTCTACTATATAGGTTATGCCTTCTATAGCTAAGAGTTTATAAGGACCTTACTAACTACCTTTCTTACGCTAGACCTATACCTTAGATTATAGCGGGATCTAGTAGGTTAGGAGAGTGTTAGGCCTATTATAGTAGGCAAGGGTATTACTAATTTAGCGCTTTATAAGCAATTTATAAGCTTTAAAGGTAGCTTTATAAATTGCTTTAGT
Organism: Claviceps citrina; assembly: GCA_018360365.1. Lineage (NCBI taxonomy): Eukaryota > Fungi > Ascomycota > Sordariomycetes > Hypocreales > Clavicipitaceae > Claviceps > Claviceps citrina. The sequence goes on from SRQA01000114.1 coordinate 3,746, forward strand.
GTGTTAAATAATAGAAAATACTAGTAGTAAATCCTATAATAGTTATAAATATGCCCTAAATATAAGGAGTATTAGAATAAGGCTATTTAGGCTAGTAAAGTTATTAATAGCTTTTATAGCTATTTAAAGAAGGTAGTCTTGCTATATATAGTCTTTAAGTTTATTTTTAATAATACTATATATATATTAGAGGGGAGCGTAATATCTTTTAACCTTTCTAACGCTATTATAAGCTTTTATAGGGACCTTATTAACTTTAATTACTAACCCTTAGGCGTATTAATAGAATTTAGCTAATGCAAAGTTCTTCCTAGTATTATAAACAATCTATTTAGGCAGTCTAAGATAACTATTAATCTAATAAGCTCTAATAGTATCCTAAATATCTTTAGTAGTTTGCTTCTTTAGTTTAAGAAAATAAGTAGCTTAGAAAGCTATAGCGGAATTTATAATATAGAGAACTAGCTTACTATTAATTTAGAGAATATTAATAATAATTTTATAATTAAACTTATAGTTATCTTTTAAAGTAAACTTAAATTAGCTAGGGCTTTTGCTATAAAATTAACACTGCTTGCAGAAACTAGTAATCTTTTATAAGATCTTTAGGTTAAATTCCTTACTAGCTTTATAAAGAACCTTTTATAGTCTTCTAATTAAAGGGTAACTAAAGCGTTAATAAAGCTACTAAAGTTATGTTTTTATAAGGAAGAAGGTAACTGCTATAGTTAGCTTAAGATCCTACTATAAATAACCTTATTATTAGGTTATAGGAATCTCTTTTATGCCTTAAATTAGCAGGTTTCTTAGGTTATTAAGCTTTATATTTATGCAGTCTATATTAGTAATTAAGAATAAGAAAGGTATTATTATTAGTAGCATATAGAATTTAATCTCTCTAAGCACTATAGGAACCTTTAAAAAACCTAGTAATAATACTTTTCTAGCGCTAAAGGCAATATTATATTAACTTGCGGATTAGTTAATTTATAGTAAGGGAAATAGGCGTAAAAGAGCTTAGGCTTAAGTAATGCTAACTATAAAGACTCCTATAGCACTAGTGTTAGGAAGGATACCTCTAAAGGTCTTTTTTAAATAGCGTGCTTTAGTAAGGAAAATATTATTAAACTAAGGCTTTTTATAGGAATTACTATAGTAAAGGGCATGCTTAAATAACTAGTCTTAAAGTATTTTAAGCACCTTACTACTATTAGGAATTTTTGTTAAGAGTGTTAACCTTTATAATACTATAGTAAGGAATTATAAAGGACCTATAGGAGGATTAGGGTAGTTATCCTTTTTAGTCTTATTTAATAAAGCTATTATTGCCTTAGTTTTAAGGATTAATTACTTAAGGTTATTAGAATTACTACTATTATTATCCTTACCCTTAATATAAGCAAGGAATTACTATTACTTCTGCTTTATTAGCCTACTGCAATAGAATTTAGATTAATTCTAATGCCTTTATAATACCTTACGTTTTTTAGCGGAGTGCTTTGTAAACTAGCACCCTTGCTTCTTATAGATAAAGTAGCGGCCCTTATAATAGATAAAGGGCCTGTGTTATTATTATTAGAAGTTATAATTCTTCCTATAGTAATAATTAGTGTAAAACGCAGTATCTAAGTTAACTTTAGCCTCTTTTTAATAGAACACACTACACTTAGTAGCGTTTCTTTTAGCTTGCTTTACTCTAATACTTTTCTAGAGCTTTAATATTAAGTCCTTATATATAAAGGGGCTATTATAGGCTATAAGGCTGTATTTAGGGATATTATTAATAGCAGCAAGAAGCGTGTTTTACATATTAATTTTATTATTTATATAGCCTTTAGTCCTATAATAAAGAGAGATAATCTTATTAGAGAGAAGGTTAAGGGCCTTAAGCATACTCTTTTTAGGGTTTTCTTTTATTACCTTATGTAGTATAATTATATAAAGGTTATTATAATAAAGCTAAGTAGTGTTAATAGTTTTAAAACAGTTTTTAATAAATTTAATTATTTAGGTAAAAGTTATGCTTTTACTAAGGAGAAAGTCCTTGTAATATATTAAAGCTTTTTCTTTAAGTATTATAGGAAATGCCTTATAAAAGAGGGACTCTAGGAGGTTAATTTACTTATAAAGGGCTTAGAAGGTCTTTAGCTTATTATTAAAGAAGTTATATATCTCTTTACTATACTTTTCCTTATTAGAGTAAATCTTATAAAGGTTTATAATCTTTTATAATACTATTACTAAATCTAATTCTATTAGGGAGTAAGGTAGAGAATAAAAACGCTTATAAGATCTCTAATAATTAAGGTTATTATTAGGTGCAATAGTATATTACTACTATCCTTATTAAGGAATGTTTCCCTTAGGCCTTTATTATAGTAGTAAATCCTATATCTAAGCTACTTTAATGCCTAGGTTTAGAACTAACCCTTAGGGCTGTTATTAAGTAGGCTTATAAGATCTCCTATTAAAGTTAGGAAAGCCTAGGGGAGCTAACTAAATAGTTAGTGTTAAATTTAGGGCCTGCCCTAGGTCTTAGAAGTTTCTATAGGTCCTTCTATTAAAGTTAGGAAGGCCTAGGGGAGCTAATTATTATATTAGCTCTTGCCCTAAGCCTTAGGGAGGCCTATAAGGTACTGCTCTTATAGCATATAAATGTCTTTACTAATCTGCTATATTAACTATAGTAAGAGGTTAGTTTAGTTTATAGAAGCTCCTAGTAGGGCTAGGAGAAGCAAGGGAAATATTACTTAGTCCCTGCTAAGGGTTAAGTTAACTCCCTTAGTAGTAGTAATCTTCTAGATTCTATAAGAGCTTATAGTTAGCTATAGGGTTATAACTTATTATAGGATTTAATACTACTAGCTAGTATTATAGGGATTTAGGGAGCCTAATCTTATAGGGTATTTAGGGGGGTTCTTTATAACCCTACTAATTCCTAGGTTATATTATAGGGAAGATAGTTAAAGCAAATAAAGGAAGAGGAGAATTCCTTATAAGGTAAAGATATAAATAATTCTTTAGTGCTACTCTTTACTATATTTAGGAAGGTAATTCCTAAAGCTATTAATATAGGGTGCTATAGTAAGAGTAAGGATAGTTACTATACCTACTTGCTAGAGAATATAATCTTAATTATAAGGGATATAATAACTCTCTATTAGGATCCCTTAGTTTAGTCTTAGCTTATATTACTATTATAAGCTTGCTAATAATAAATAATTAGTCTAATAGGAAGTAAATATTATGTTTTTGTAAGAAGTTATAAAAAATATAAATAACTTTAGTATTCCTATATTTAAAGGCTTCTTTAGTTTAGTCTGTAAATTAGTCTCTAAGCTTTTACTAAAGGAGCTTACTAGAGAGGTCTTTAGTCTTAGCTTTTATAATAAAAAAAGCGATTTAGCTATATATTTTAGTACTTATAGCCTTGCTAAGATTAAAATCTAATAAGTTAAGCTTATGCTAGTCTACTATAATTACTTTTCTATATATTAATAAAATCTAAGGGAGCTCTAGGATCTTATTATTAAGATTAATAGATTAGGGGCTTTATTTACCTATAAATATATGTTATATTTAGTAGTAAAGAGAATAGAAATCTAATAGAAAAATAGTAAAGTAAGTGGTAGGGTAGGTAAAAGGGTAGAAATCTATAGTAGTTATTAGTCTAGACTAATAGATTTAATTAAATTAAGGGCTTAATAAATCTTGTAATAAATAAGAGATATAATAATTCCTCTAATAGGCGTTTAAGGCTAGAAAGAGGAAAGATTATACCTATTAAAGCAAGTAGTATAGTGCTATAGCAAGCTTCCTTTCTTAGTATAAAATAGCTTTATAAATAAACCCTAAAGAGCTTCCCTAAAGGGGATAGATTAAATCTATTTATAATTACAAAATTATCTCTTTTATATTACTTCCTTTGTTTAGTAGGATTAACTTTATTAATTTTATAAAAGATCAGCTACTATAAGCGGAAACTAGCGTTCTATAGGATATATAAATCTAGCTAATCTGTGGTGTAATTACTACTAATTAGTGTTAATTTATATATAGGCGAATTAATAATAAAGGTATAAGAAATAATAAGTAATACACGCGCAAAAGAAAGTACTAGGATTCTAGTTAATGTTATTAATATTACTATTTAGCTAGCTAAGTAGGAGGCCTTTTAGTAGTTTTTGTAACGCGTAAAGTTATGGGTTATGTGACTAGCGCACTAGCCACTTATCTAAGGCGAGCTCGGATGCGGCTAATCAGGATGCGCCGGGTCCACGTTGACCCGACCCGTTGCGTTGATATCAACAATAATAAAATAAGTAATATTAGTATTAGCTAGTACTAACTTTACTATAACCTAGCTATTTCCTAGCCTTAAGAATACTTTAATATAAAATCTTATATTAGCCCTTAAAGCTAAGGTACTTTCCTAAGTATAAAACTTTTTTTTTTATATTAAGTCTAGTAGTATTTAAATAAGTTACTAAATTAAAGTAATTACTTTTATATATAATAATAATATAGTTACTTTTCTTATAAATACTATACTTAGGTTTTAGGTAATTTAGCCTTATATAGCTTTTTTTTTATACTTATAATATATAGCCTTTTTTTCCTAGCTTTATTATAAAATACTTAGTTAATTATTACTTTTTTCTTTAAAGTTTAATAAAGTTTTTTTTTTAAAAAGTTTACTTAAGATTTCTTCTTATTATATTTAGAAAAATTATTATAATTACTTTTATTATTATTAAATTTATAATAAAAAATATATTTATTAATAAGCTTATATTAATTTACTACTTATATACTTCTAATTAAATATATTTTTAAGCTATAATTAAAGCTTATTTAAAAAAGGTTTATTTTATTTTTTATATTTAATAAAAAAAAAGTTTAGTATAAGTTTATTTTTATTTTTTAAAGAATTTTTTAAAGTTAGTATAATTTACTTATTTAAAGCTAATAAGCTTTAATTATATACTAAGAAAATATCTTTTTTAGTTATTTAAATCTTTTTTAAGCTAGTTATAAAAGTTAGTTTATAAAAGAGAATTTTTAATATAATTTTTATAAATTCTTTTTTTTATAGCTTAATATTACTTTATAATACTAGTAAGGTAAGTATTAGTATATAAAACCTTTATAAAATTAGTAATAAATTAGTAGGGATTTATTATAAATTATACCTTATAATTACTAATAAAAGTCTTTACTTAAAAAGTATTTTAATTATTATAAAAAAGCTACTTAAAAAAAGCTTATATAAAAGTTTATTATAAATAATATATAATAAGTATAATAAAAGCTATAAATATATTTTTCTTTAGTAATTCTTTATTATTAATATTATATATAAGTTTTTAAAGTTTTTAAAGTTATTATTTTTTTCTTACTTAGTTAATATACTTTTATAAAGCTAAGATTTTAGTATTATAATTATTAGTAATAAGAGTGTTTTTTATAGCTATTAAAAGCTCTTACTAAATAAAAAGTATAATAAATTATAGTAATAATTTAAATATAATACTAGCTTTAAGTATAGCTATAAGTCTTAGTATAAGTTTAGTACCTTTCCTAGTAACTTTACTATTATTATATATAAAGTTATAAGTTTAAACTATTATAACTTTCTTAATTTAATAGTTTAATATAAATAAAATTATTAAAATTATTATAAAATTATTATAAGTAAGTTAAAAATATTAAAGTAAAAGTTAAGTAAGTTATAGCTTATTTAAAAGTATATAGTAATAAGTAATAGTTTTAATTCTTACCTTCTTTTATTTAATTTAGTAAAGGGTTTATACTTATATAATTATAAGTATTATATACCTTTAGGTCTTTACTATAAGTCTAATAGTTATATATAGTAAATAACCTTATTATATAATATAAGTCTAATAAAAGCTTGCTTGTGCAAATAGACCTTATTAGCCTAAGGCAACCTCGTGGCCTTCTAGTCCTAACACCTAGCTAAGAGTATATAACCTTTATAACTAAGATAAATATAAACTATAAGCTTTTATTATATAAAATAAAAAAAGTAAGAATTAATATAGTTATTTATTATAACTTACCTACTAGTTTATTATATACTACTTAATTTATTACTCTAGTATCCTTATATTAACCCCTAATATTTTACCTTAAATAATAACTTATAGATTTATCTTTTACTACTCCGTAAGCCTAAATTATGAAGAAGTACTATATAGATTTGTAGAAATAAAAATAAATATTTTTGTTACCTTTAAATAAAAACTATACAAATGAATTAGATTATATAGTTATATAATAATCCGTCTAAACTCTTTAAGTTAAGGGAATTCTATAGCGTAAATTAAACCTAGATTATTATTTGCTAAACACAAATGCATTCACAACGTGCCCAATTTGCCAGCCTTGTGCTTCAAGGGACTGGCTTTCTTTCAACATCTTGCCCATGTAAGCCAGTCTTATTGTCTTTTCAGGCGGTAACTAGGTAGGTGGACGAGGTTAGGTACTAGCATCGAGAGCATATTTGGATAGACTTGATACTGGGGCGGTGAGGAAAATGGCTGGGTAGAAGAGATAGTTAGATGGGGGCGAAGTATACGAACCAATGTTTCCTTGACTAGTTTTCTAGTAACGCTGCGCACACTCTCCGACGTGCTCACAGCAACATCAAAATCACGACCTGTTTCGCTGAGGCGTGCACGTAAAGTACATTCAACGACGGGACAGACAACGTCCTTGCCTTTCCCATCCGGCCTTGTCCCAGCGTCACTGATGACCGAGTCATCTTCTGCATGCTCTTCTCCTCTCTCGTCATCCCCATTTGATGATATATCGGAACCGTGATGCCTTTCGGAAACTACCAAGTTCAAAGGATCAGATATCACCCACCGAGGGAGCTGATAGTAGTTTCCGAAAGAGTCATATACACCATCCGCAAGGTCTCCAGTTGGCAGTGATATTTCGGCAGCAGACAGGATGGACTGAGCTGTCGCCAAACCGTTCGAGTTCTCATCGCAGGCTTCGGCATCACAGCTCTCTTGCAAGATTTCCACAGCAGAACGAATTGTCTGCCAGAGTTCCGGCCTCCCAGTCACTCGAGTGTCGAAGAACTCGATCCGCTTAGTGCGCAAGCTCTCGGTTGTCCATCGTCGACCCGTCGAGGTCCATACATGTCGTCGGAGAGGCTTGTTGATATGCTCGTGCAAAGCATCTTGATCTCGATGCCTCGTTCGAGATAGGCCATGAGTATCACGCCGACCACTGTCAGGTAACGTGAGAGGCGAGGGGTCAATATGGCGAGCAGTTGCGTTGGGCGCACGACCTGGAAAGGGAGAATTGGGCCCAGAAGACGTCGAGAGAAAGCAGCCCTAGGGTTGATTAGATTGTTCAACTTCCGAAGGACTTTGAAGAACGGTAAGCCGCTGCAGCTTCTGGGTTCTGAAGCAATATGGAGGGCAATCTCGGTGGCATATCAGTCGGTCGCTCACCATTATCAAACCAATCGGGTAGATGCTGATCGGCAAACGACACCACCCTGTATGATGAATCAAAGCCCGATGCTAAACGTCGAATACTGAATTAAGAGACTCATGGGTGTATCTGGGCTCGTGCATGAGTTTTGTGTTGTCTTGCGACTGTTTCTTTCTACTAGGTTCGGTTCACTTACTTTGGCCCACAATGCGGCTGCCTTGACTGCGCCAATGTTGGGGCTCCGACTACCAGCGACATAGCATAAACCCAAGGATGTGCTTTGGGAGAAATGGGTGAATGCCGTGCCGAAGCCGGCCTTTGAGGGACCTGTGCAGGAAAGCAAGGCCGGCTAACACGTTGCGACAGAAAGCCAGGGTTTTTAGGGTCACAAATTCGTCCAGTCGCCGCCACAGGTCATGCAAGTCGAATTCCGGTTGACTTGTTGAACGTTGAGTAATAACTGCTGCTGCTTCCGACAACGAGGCTACTTACTAATGCCTGGTTTCACACGCGGCCACAGACCTAAAAAGGGAAATTTTCCTAAGCTAAAGCTATTCGTAGCATAAGCTGCGACTATTAAGACAGTTTCTGTAAAAGTTAGAAGCTTTTAATGTTTACTTTAAAAATATAACTATAATAGGCAGCTTATAGGTTAATTATATACTACTATAATAAAAAGACTATATATTTTATTAAAGGCCTTACGATCTATACGACACCTCTTGTAAGTAAATTAATACTCTAATCTATTATTTAGCTTTCTACTTTCTACCCTACCCTATACTTGTTATAAGTAGTTACGACTGCAGCCGCTCTGTAGCTTTAAGAGCAAACCCGATAACTATAGCCTATTTATCGTGGCAGTGGCTTATCCGCGCCTAATAATAGTGTTTGCCTTTTCTAATAATATTATATCTATCAAGGCCATGTTACATTATGGTCTGATGCTCTAGTTGCTATGTAGCAAGAAGAGTTGGCTTCCTTTCTCTTCACCCTTGAACAGTTCCTGATTCTCTAATTTTCGTGTGAGATGCCGCGAATCATCCCCTACCACAGGAACTTTCTGCATCTAACACTGCCACAAAGGCACTCGGTCATATCCTCAATCCCAGCCTCGTGCTCCTCAGGACCGTCATCTACAATTCCATCAACGTAGTCAAAGGTAAGTTCCTCCCCCTTTGCAATATTCTTCACAGCAAAGAATGCAAGATCATGTATATGCTTGTCGGCATGATCTCCAACGCGAGCAAAGATCCTGAGGTTTGGATCACAGGAATGATTGATAAAGCGAGTTGGGCCAGACATAAACTCCCCATCGACCTCTAGAGGGGGCCCTTTTAGTCTTGGGTCTAGTGAGTGTGGGTCGGTGAACTTATCCAGGGCGAACAAGTACACATCCTTCTTCTGGGAAACCGCGGACGCGGCTCGTCTTCTATCGGCTTCAACAGATGTGATGATCTCCCCCAGATAGCGGTCAACAAATTGGCCCTTTTTGATGGCCTCTGTTGTCTTGACTCCTATTTTGATTCAAAAGGTCAGCTGTCGTCGTCTCGCTTTTGTCTCATCCAGGAGGCGAGTCATACCCCAACCACGGTCGTCTGTTCGAAAGATCTGGAGTGGCACAGTACGGCCGCGTTCGACTACCCTGTTTGGGCAAGTCACCGTACAGCAGCAGCCCTGGTGGCATTCGTATATCGGCACTTTGGACGCGTGGAGCTTCGATCGCAGAAGGCCAGCTTTCTTTCCATGAGCATGATATGCGTATATTTTCTTGCGAGCGTCGCCCTTCGTGACCGTAGCTCCTACGACGCCATCAATCTCATCTTCTTCTTCATCGCTCCATGCCACATCATCAATATCTGCCAGACATAAGCATCCTGAATATTGGCAATCTTCGACATTGGTACACGTGCACCCGCTACGAAAGTTGGAGTCTGCCGCCTGGACATTATTTCCAAGGATAACAGTGTTAATAAATCGGAAATTCTGCGGTAGCACTTCATCGTCTTTATCATTGACGATGGTGACAGGAGCCGACTGGTGTGTTGGAAAACTCCGAAGCTGACACCAGTGACAGTCTTTTTTCTGCGTCTCATTTCCCTACATCCGTTGTTTAGCTCATGTTAAAAAGCAGGCAGGCAAATATAGGCATCTCACATCTTGGCCATGGGTGAAAAAGTGCTTCTTCGTTGCTTCCTCCATGGTATAAAAATAAACAGATCTCTTTGCTTTGGCCGCTGCGTATTTAAAACTCAAAAATGTGTAACTAAAACGGTTATTATTAGGAAGTCGCGTGCTTAACGCGATTTAATTCAGATGCTAGGTAGCTACCCACCCAATCGCGAAGTGGGTGTGACATAAGCACGTGACTATTGTGAGCATATACAGCTAGACCGTGAGTAGCCTAAATGAAAATATAAACTACCTCGAATAATCCCCTAGTATGTGAAACAATTTTGGATAAAGTAACTTAAGTCATGTTAATCTAAAATTATGCTTGCGATTGGTACGTTTTTCATCTCCTCGGAGAATTTGAAGAATTGGCAAGTAATTTAGGGTGCAGTTATCAAGCACCTAATCTAGAGTAACTAGCCCCTAACCTATGGCTATTGGGTCGCATCTTCCGTCATCGGGCCCCTCGAGAGCATTAGGAGCATCAGGACCGTTTGTCAAACCCTTGATCAAGATCTTCGTGGGGCCCTTTAATTAGGGACCTTCGTTAACGTTCGCGAGAGCTTAAGCTTAAGCTTGCTGAATGGCTACAGCGGCACGGTCACAACCACAAGTCTTTATAGGGCAGTAATAATTTGCAGAACGCTAGCAGTAGCTGTCTCTCGCTACTCTACTTAATAAGCCCCTACTACTTCTCGATGTACAATTTAGTTATTTATTGTAAAACATTAGCTAGTAATGTATATAGTACTAATTTCTACTCTAATCTTCTAACTCTTTCTGGATTTAGCTACCCCACTCATGCTAGCAAAGCTCTTTGTGGCTAGAATCTAGGCAGTTTGTGGGCCAGCCGTTTTACTGCTGCGAAGTTGGCAAAACACCCTCTTTCCTCTCCAAGTCCCGAATACGCTTTGTGCGGGCCCCGACCTACATCACATCACACCACCGGCATGCCCCTTTGAGGCACACACAACGACCATCACGCCACTTCATTCCATACAACTGGTCTCCAAGATCCGATTGAACGCCCTCGTGACGGAATGTTTTATTCAGCATATATTCTACAATGCCGCTGCCCAGCTGCCAGCTGCGGGCAATGTCAAGAACACATCACACTACGGCACTTTTGCTTCTCATAATAACAAGTCCAGTCGTCAACCTCCGCGAATAACCGAAAACAAAACCAAATTTTACGCACCCAGTCACCAAACCATGCTTGGCCGTCACTCCATCAGGTTCTTTTCTACTTCTAACAAGGCACACCTGGGCTTCCTTTCTCAACTGCGACAGTCACGCCGTGCCCCGTTGCGCTGGTACGTACACAATCGTCTCTCGGCCTTGTCTTACAAAGTGGCGGAATGAATACTGATTTTTGCTCTTTCGACTTTCTTCCACCCAAAGGCTGCAGATCTCTGTCCTGCTGTTCACCTCGGTCACCATGGTCAATTCATACGCCAAGAAGATACGTGAGCAACGGAAAACGAAAGTCGTCACCGCCGAGAGAGACTTCGCAGAGACGCAACATCGAAACAATGCCCTCTTAGACGCATATGGAGATCGTTCCAGTCTTGAAGAGTTGGAAAGGGCCAGGCAGCTATACGAGAAGAGGAATGTCTAACCAGGACGTGAAATCCAGAGTCCATGTAAAGCTCTAGTGATCCGACTCGACATGCGAAAACCGCGCGGGAAGAACCGGCCACTTGATTTTCAATTGTCACGAGGAGTCTTCACAGTGTGCTATCTCGGTGTAATTGCTTGACACCTAGCCTAGCACCCGACAGGAACCTCATGATCAAGGCTGGACAAAACACTACGCTGGTATGAGATGAGGGGAGACTGGCGATGCATTATATTGGAGCAGTGAAGCTGCACTATCCAGGCAAGCTGTGGAATTCAGCGACGCTTGTGGCGAGGACGTCGAGTAAATACTCCTATGCGAAAGGATGACGCCCGAAGGTTCGGGGCTCCCGGGGCTTGTGGACTTTTTTTTTCGGAAGCGATTCCACTTCGACTTTCCGTTTCATCTTATTTCAGGGTATAAAATCACTGCAGTTTTTGGGCAAGTTGTGCAAAATACCTCTCTATTTCAAGTAGCAAGACACACAAAATCCATCACGTTTCATGTCATGGAAGATCAAGGTGCAATCAACCACCGCAGCGTTCAAAGAGATTCGTAGAGAGTAAATATATCATCGACCCTTGAGCCTTCGAATGACAACCTTGTCCTCCTCGAGCTCCCAGCCCACATCATCGTCCCGGGTCAGGCTCTTCCAGTCGGAGGCGGTGATGGTCTCCAGAAAGGCCAAGCCCACAGAGTGGTACGCCCTGCCCATGCACTTGAGGGTATGTATCCGAATATCTCTGTCCGCCCATTCCATCAACCTGACCTGATGCCCATCCAGTTCCCGCTGCATCCGCCTGAAGACAACATAGTTCTTATGGATGACGGCATACAGCACCGCCTCCACCTTTGTGTGCTGCAACCGGTACTGACGGCAAATGGCCATGGCCTCAGCAGGCTGCTTCCTGCGGCAGACGGCGTCCAGGACGAGATAGCCGGCAACCTCTGCGGATTCCGAAAACGTGAGCGAGTGGCGCGGATGAATCGTCCGCAGCAGGTACAGAATGGCCGGGTGGTACGACTCGGGCTGCTTGGCCAGGATCGAGATCCGGATGCAGAAAAGATAGACCTGCGCGGCAAAGTCGTCGACCCGCTTCGAGGCGACGATCCCCTCCCGGAGCTTCCTCAGCGCGGCAAGAACATCGGACAGGCCCTTGACGGCGACGGCCGCCTCCTCCTCCTCCTCCCCCCCCGCCGAGTCGGCCATGTGCAAGGACGAGAACCGTCGAAGCAGCTCGTCGCCCTGCCCTGCATCGGAGCAAAACGTCATGTAGCGGTCCACGATGCGGGCATAGAACGATTCCTGCGTCTTGTGATTGAGTAATCTAGGTACGTAGCCAGCCAGCCAGCCCTCCCATTAATCGGTCGGTCAGCCAAGCCATACGTGAAAATGACAACCAGACCCCCCCCCCCCCCCCCCCCTTCCCGGGTTTTTGCTGACCTCGTGTCGCCCTTGGACGGAAGGCCGTAGCTCTCCAGTACATCTTGCTGAACCGGCCTCAGCCGGCTCCAGGGCGCGGACGATGCTCTCCTGCCTCGGTTATTGTGCATGATGAAGTCGAGACGAAGGGATGGGGCTTCATGTCTCATGGACCATGGACCATCAGGCACAGCCTCGGCAGGACTTCCGGGATTGGAAAGGATGAATGTGTGACGCGACGTGGAGCAGCGGGCGGGCGACTTGGTTCTGACCAGTGACGACCCGTTCGTTGGTCGGCTGCAAACAGCCTCGAACAGCCGCGAACAGCCGCGAACAGCCGCCTGCCCAGTTTGGACCCAGAACCCGCAACCGAGGCTGCCAGGGGCACAGCGTTGGGGGGAAGCGTTTGGAGATGCGGGAGATGCTGCCAATTTCTGCCAACGCTGCAAATGCTCACCATGCTGACCCTGCTGTCCCATGCTCTACAACGATGCGAGACTCCTCCATCCCTCTAGCCTACTCTACTCAAACACGTGCTGCCACCCCTTTGCGCCGTTCATCAGATGGCAGCTGGGTATCAACCAAACGCCCATCAACTCTACAGACTACAGTGTCCCCCCTTCTGCCTTGTGCCCCCTCTCTCAGCCCGACAGAAAGACGCACGCCCCGTCCTAGTTCCCCGGCCCCTTGGCCTCGTATACACCCCTCCTCGAAATGACCCGTCCGAGGCCTCGATGGATTTCGGCCTGGAACGGCTCAAAGGGCACCCGTTCGCCATCGATGCTGATATAACCATCCTGCTGGTCTCTGGGTATGATGCGGTACGCCGATATCTTCTGGTACTGGACGTGTGCGTTGTCGAAGAACTTGCCGCTTTCCACGGAGCAGAGCAGTTTGGTGGCCGTGAGGGGGGAGAGATCCCCGTTGATTGTGACCAGGTCCATGCAGCCATCATTGGCCAGGGCTGCCGGGAAGAAGTTGGCATCCCGTGCCATGTAAGCCATCTGAAAAGAATATGAATTAGCGACGCGCTTCAGCGGAGGACGTTTCTGGATTTTTTTTGTCTTTTCTTTCTTTTCTTTCGGGGGCGCAGCTACAAGCATGGGGGAGTAAATGACCTACATTTCCGCAGTAAAAATTGCCAATCCGATCATGCTTGACAAGCTGCCATCCTTCAGGCAGTGCGTCCTGCACGGTGCCGTACAAGAGAGGTGGCAGGCCGTCGTTGGGCTCGTCTGCGTCTGTCGAGCCATTCGTCGTGGTGGGCGTTTCTCGAGTCTCCAGGGAAGCGGTCTGCTGACCCGCGCGTTGCTCGTAATGTGCCTTGATCTCCTCCTTGCCCGATACCTCAACCTTGACAGCAAGGTCACAGGGATAGCATCGACGTCGGAAGATCCTCATCAAGACGCCCACCTCGAAGCGCGAGCCGCCCATCCAGCGAAGGTGCTCAGTCCCGAGGTCACTCTCGGCCACGATCCCCAACGACTGCGACAAAAAGGACACGAACCGCCTGTCTCCCTGGGTGATGGACACGAGGTCGAGAGGGGTGACACGGCCTTTGATGATGGCCAAGGCGGCGGCGGCGGCTCGATGCGTTCCGTACAGGTTGCAAGACATGGCATTCCCCGAGCCGCAGGGAATATGGCTCACGGCGATCCGCGACAGGGCGCGCGCAGCATCAGGTCGTCTCGCCAATCCGTTGAATATCTCATGGGGGGTGCCGTCGCCAGAACAGGCCACAATGGTGTCGTACTTGTCGAGATCAACCTTCTCCGCCAGCTCCACGGCCTCGCCGCCCCCTTTCAGCGTCACAACGTCCATGGCCATCCTGGCGGCCTGGAAAAGAGGCAGGGCATGGCTGTTCCATTTGCGCACCGCGCTGCCCGGCCCGGATTGCGGATTCACGAGCACGTACGCTCTCCTCTGGGGCTGCGCGCCGAGATACGCCTGCGCAAGGACGTCGGACACGAACTGCTGCTCCGACTCGGCGCTTCCCGGCGTCGATTCGTCGGCAAGGTCAAACGTCCATGATTCGTGCTTGACGGTTGATTTGCACGGCTGAGCGGCGTAGTCGACGACGAGCTTTCGGTTCGAGACGTGCAACCACAGTATGTTGTACAGCGGGATGAGTCGCTGGCCAGATGGGTCTGCGATGGGTTTGGTTGGTAAAACTGGTCCATGTCTTCTCGCGCCGGCTTGGAGGTGGGAAAGACGAACCTGTTCCGATCAACTTGCACGCCGAGCGCAGTCGAGTCTTGGGAATGGGCTCTGTCCACTCGTCAGAGAACGGCGTCTTCTCCTGAGATGAGATGAGTATCCGGGGCGGAAATGTTACCGTAAAGCTTGAGTGACCTCTCCGCCAGCGAGAGCGAGAGCGTCTTGTTGCCCCCGAGCTTCAGATGCGTGTCACCGGCCTCGACACCACCGACCTTGCCGTTCTCCATGCTTCAGTCCTAATCCTCCAATCTGCAATCTGTTGTATCGAACATGAATCGGCCAAAGGGTGCAGCAGTTCCACCGAGATTTTGCCGTGATGGCCCTTCACAACAGGGCCAGACTCACCTACCAACGAACCGGCCAACGAGAGAGGCCGTCTTGGACGCTGGATCAAACGGCCGAGAGCATGTACAAGGACGCGTACGATTGGAGCGAACGATTGCGACGACGAGCACGACGAGCACGACCGCACGACCGCTGACGCTAAATAAAGCAAGACGAGCCTCGGTCGGACCAGGCGGCGTCATCCCCCTTGGAAACACGTTGGCCATGTTGGTACCCTCTGAAGCCTTCCTACAGCGGGTCGATGGTCGCTGGTGGTGCTGGACGGCGCCTTGCTTCGGCCGCTTCGGGGGGGGGGGGCTCCTGGCGAATTACGCCGCCACCCGCCGCCACCCACCCTCCCAGGCTCCGCCACTGTGCGCGCTACTGACAATTCAGGAATCAGCCGTCTCCTCAACTCTTCCACCAGCGACACGAGGAGCTGCCGGAAATGAGGCATCCATCCATCCATCATCGTAGACACGAAAACATCCATGCGCGGAAAAGATCCACAACTATCTAGATGACAACATGTAAATCCATTCTTCTACCACACAACAACTCAACGCCTGATTTCCCAAGTAAAACATGTCACGCCACCGTCTTGATCCGTTGGAATATTCGCTCTTGTCAACCCATTCCTGGTGTTGCAATGCCCAGCGAGACGTGCGCTTTTTTTTTTTACCCCTCAATCCCCCAGTCCTCCAACCCCCTCCCGCCCATCTTGAGGCACTTTTCGTATCGCGTGGTCAGATCAAGCAGCTACTGGCTATCGGCCCTAATGCAGCTCCAGCTCCGCAGCCAGGACCTCTGACACTTTCTGCGGCAGGTCAGAAGCTGCCTCCTGTGCGCGTGGTCTCAGGGCAGCTTCTTGTTCTTTGGTCCTTGGGTTGGCGGCATCAATGCTCAGTGCTGCCTTCAAGCACCGAAGGGCTGCGACCAGCTTGTCTGCTCTCTTTGTCAGCTTCATTTTGCCCTCAACGCACCGGATATCAATGTGATACATCTTCTTTGACTTACTTCGGCGAATGAACACCTCGAATCCGGCGTGCTGTACATCGAGACTCTTGGCGCAGACCTGTAACAATGGGCCAAGAAGCTTCATGGCTTCCCCCAACGGGTCCGTCGTCGCAGCAAGTTTGAGGCCCAAAGGATCCTCATCCTTCTTTTTGACCTCGACCTCTTGGCTTCCCTTGTTTGGATCTTGCCTGGCTTGCTTCTCCGCTGCCTCCCTCTCTACTTGCTCGAGTTCCTTCTTTGCCTTTTGTATAATCTTCATCTTGGCCGCCTTGTCGTCGCTGTTGCCGACAACAGCGCCGTTCGCCCCGTTCGCCCCGTTCGCCCCGTTGGTCCCTTTGGACGACATTTGGTCCGCCAACTCCACATAGAGCTTGATTGCATCGAGCGCGGCACGCGAGTAGAATGGATGGTCACGCACGTGGTCCTCCCACTTGATCATGTCGACATAGGCGCGGATTTGACCCTTTCGCAGCGAAAACGTGTGGAAGTCGATTTGGTCTTCCTGCCAAACATCAAAGATATTGGTCACGGCGTGAAATCGCTTCAGGGCAAGCCCGACGTTTCCCTGCCTGGCGTAGGCCTCCCCGTCCTCGGTGAGGTACCAGATGCATTGCATGTCCAAGAGATCCGCCAGAGGTCCCCCAATTGTCTCTGCCCGCGTGAACAGGCCTACAGTCCTCAAAGCTTTGCCGTTTTCGTTGTTGCGAAGCTGATATTTCGCCGCCTTGCTATTGATGTACCGATCCTTGAGGTCGAGCCTTCGTGCAGTGTCCATCATGGCCGCCGCTGCTCCAATTTCACCCTGGTGCTTCAAGATTCGTGCCTTTGTCATGTGGTAGTCGACACTTTTAGGATCCTTTTCAATCGCCTTGTCGATGTATTCCATTGCCTTGTCCAGATCACGGCTAAGATGGTAGTTATAATGTTGCGCCAGGAAATACAGTGCAGCAGCTTCTCCTTTATCTTTA
Source organism: Claviceps citrina (assembly GCA_018360365.1). Taxonomy (NCBI): domain Eukaryota; kingdom Fungi; phylum Ascomycota; class Sordariomycetes; order Hypocreales; family Clavicipitaceae; genus Claviceps; species Claviceps citrina. The sequence goes on from SRQA01000114.1 coordinate 20,958, forward strand.
CTCTCAGTTTCGGCGGACTGGGACTCTAGATACTTGAGCGCGAGGAGCGCAAGCGCATCCTTTTTCGAGGCATCAGAATAGAGGTGCTTGATGTTCGCAAACGTGGATGGGACCCCCTTATTGAGCATTCCAGTGAGATAGGTCTCTGCTGCGTTCTTGAAATCATCGCCTGGCCCGTTTGTAAGCGCTTTTTTCAATGGCTGGCAACTGACAATACATCTCAAAACTTACCAGACAAAAAGTCCAGGGGAATTCGCTTGGCGGCATCACAACGGGGATATTTTTCAGCATACTCGTCGTACATTGCCTTCCGTGCCTGAGTATCGTTTTCTGGTATTTCCAACGCAATGGCCAACTTTTCGTAGTATTCGGCGCGATCGGCATTACGGTCAAGCAACGCCCTATAAGCTTTCGCAGCTTCACCATGTCTTCCCAACTTGAGGAGGTACTCTGCTCGGCTCTCCAGAACCGCCAAACGATCCAAGTTGTGCTTGCATGCTGAGTTGAGGTGCTTGAGGGCTCGCTCGTAGTCTCCTTGTGCAGCTATCAAATGGTTTTTATACATGACTGCCTCCGAGTGCTCAGTATCATATCGCGATGGTGTCGTCTTCAATGTGCCTTCATATGTCGTCAGCACGTCCTCGGCATCGGAAAGGTTCCCGGAAAGATGGTGGGCAATGGCAAGAGCGGTCCAGCTCTGACGAATTTGCGGCCGGGCCGTAAGCATGGTCCTGCGACTCTGGGTATAGCCGTCGTAGTCACGCGTCTGGATTTGCAGGGTAGCAAGATCTCGTTGGATCTGGGCAGATTCGGGTTCCAGTTTCAGAGCAAACTTGTAGGCTTTGATGGCTTCTTCAAGGTTCTTGCAGGACCGATAAAGCAATCCGTACACATGCCAGCAAATATGAGATTTCATGTCTGCTCTCAAGGCCTCCTTGGCCAAAGCGAATGCTTCCTCAGTCTTGCCCTGGGTGTTCATAATCAACGCCTTCATGGCCATGGTCTCTCCATGTTTCGGGTTCTTCTTGAGAATGAGGTCCGCCGTCTTCAGCCCTCGTTTGTATTGTTTTTCCTCATAGTTGCGAACGACTTGCCGAAACTGCGCCGCTTCTTTCGGCGCAAGTTTTTGTGGCATCGTAAAAGGTGGCAATGCTCTTGGCTCTGGCTTCGGAGGAGTGGCCCAGGGTATAAGATTGAGTCGAGTATCCGGCGCTCAATACCAGATCACTGGGAGAATGCGAGACTGCAAGTCAATACAAGAGTCAAAGTATGCTGCGCCAGCGTGGCCAATGGCGGTGGTCTTTCCGGTATCATTCAGATATGTTTGGTTCGCAGCACAAGGGACCGAGCTCGTTGCTCAGACTTGCTCCTCAATTGCCGCTGGGGGGTGGAAGACAAAAAAGAGCTTCGTGGGTGGGATGTTACCGTTGGCTGTGTAGTGGGGGTTCCCGGTTTACACGTAGCTTTGGTGGTGCGAGGTATCCATAATCCGAGAGCCCGAAAAGTGGGTCACGACACGAGCAGTCCGCGTGTCTAGACTCTCCTGGGACTTAGGGTAGTGTCTACCAGTGGGCATCTTCAGTTATAATGAATTGTAATGAAATTATGACATGCGTAGTACGGTAGAGCTGGCAAGGCAAGTTAGAACCCATTTATCCAAAGGTACTGACTCCCGTGGGCTGTTGTGTCTTGGTAGTCGTAGCACTCCAGTACGAGCCGATTATGTGTGAAGCCTGCGAGCGTACAGGGTAAGTGAAGGGATGAACTGCACGTCATGTTCTCATCGTTGGATCCATGACTTCATAACCAGGCTGGGGCATATATGCATACGCAAACCGCCTCATTCTGTCTTTCTCACACGCTGTGATACAACATCATCCATCTTCTAGAAATCCCGTACACGAGAGCGATATTGCGGTAGGAGGCATGTCTGAGCTTCCCGGCCAACCTTCGTTGTCGCCGCAATTCTGTTTCTCTTCGGGGACCCTTCGAGGTGCGCATTGCACAGAACCTACCAGCGATAGTCTTTGATATCAGTATTGACCACCATCTCAGACTTTCTTCGATTCTCCAGATCAGCGATCGACGACACCATCTCACAAAACTTGAATGGGCTCATCACGCCAGCGCGGACCGGTTTTAATGCCAATTCAGCAGCAGGCCGGACAGTAACCTCGAAACCACGACAAATCAGCCAACAGGCCTGCCAAGCATTCCAGAACCAAGTCCTCTTGCCTGCCTGGAAAGCGAGAAGCGACGTCCTAGATTACTGCGCGCTTGTCGCGGCGAGCCCTGATCCTGACGATCCCGAGGCAGCTCTGCGAGACGTCGAGGTACGCAAGGAACGCGAGCGAATAATTGACGAGCGCCTCGACCCCTTTTCTGCGAGATTTTATCCGCGAGAGACTAGAACACAAGTACTGGCAACACTGGTACAACAAGAGCGCGCAGTTGAGAATATTGTTCGTCGTCGCACCTGGGACGTTTTTCTGGAACGTTGCCGTGCTTCACAATCCACCTGGCAAGAAGCCATGGAGAGCAGTGAGAAAAATAGAGAGTAGAACTGGTAGACTGGAAAGCCTTAGGAGACTGCAATAATGCCTGCCTTCGAAGGTAAGGTATATTGACATTGCTGGGTCCAAGCGCTCATAGAAAGCCTTTGTATCCAAACTCTTGGTACAGATCTTACCGTTATCTACCTAGTAGGTATCACTATGAAATCACGAAAAATGAGAAGAATTGTATCATGGTCTCCAACATCAAACAACATGGATGCTTTGTTTGATGATCCCAACTTGAATGATCGATTTGACACTGCCCACAACATGATTTTCTGAAATCAGATATTGCAACAATTACAAGGGTTGTCGTTCGAAATCTCGTCCGAAATCTCGTCCGAAATCTCGTCCGAAATCTCGTCCCAATATCTTTCCATTTTTCTCCTAGACGCATTCAAGTATGGGCACAACTCGCGAGACAAGCAATGCTGTTGATTTCGAAGCAAGCCCAACGTCCGCAACGCACTCGGCCAACAAGCCATGTGTTCTGCCAGGTCTCAGCCATCTGTATGAGGACTTATGAGGTGTTGACACACCTCTCCTTTACTCCTCCACTAGGGAGGGAATTGTCTTTCAAAGATGACTTGGATGCTACCAATATTGAATGATGACCATTCAAAGCATGAGGTAAGAAGCGATATAAGCTGCACGTGCACTATCATTAAATTGCTCGTATGTGCATTGAACAACGTTCATTCACTTAGAGCTCAATGTAGCGATGCGACAGAATTCCATTGTTGATCACATCACAAACACACTTTTATCCATCGAAATGGGCCAATGCGCCCCCCATCCTAGCGTTTGGTAGGAGCTGAAGCTATGATAAGACGGCACCTTGATCAGGGAGGACGCGAGATAACGTGCTACGTCAGTCGGCCCCTTCTCTGTTCTTTTGCCCCTTGGCCAATTGGCAATCACCTTCCGAGAGAGCGGGGCTTCATCCCTTACTAGTAACCATGCGCTCGTTTGCCGTTGACAAGATGTCTGGGATTTGCGCGAAGAAGAAAAGAAAAACAAACCTCCGAGTAATGCAAACCAGAGACAAGCAGACGCATAACGCAACCTCTTTTGCGCCTCCCAGCTCAGGCGTTGCTGCTGCTGCTGATTACCCGGCCTTGACTGCTACTTCAATCCATCCCTCAACAAAGCGACGTCATCAAAGGTGGCGGCCCTTCTAGGGACCACGCTCGTGGCTCGTGGCTCGTGGCTCGTGGCTCGTGGCTCGTTCCTCATTCCTCGTTTGCTCCTTTGCCCTTCTCTTGCTCTTGTTCTTTGTTATTGCCAACCCCACGAGCCTAGCCTAGCCGCATATTACAAAGCTTCATTCACCCTCCTCCCACGCACCGGTTGGCAAAGGTCATTCCTGGTCATACCTTAGGCAACCGCCCACTGCTCATCAATTTCCGAAATTCTCAAAGCAAGTGAAATCGAGCATCATGTCGTCGTCGACAAGCGCAGCTGCGTCTCAGACCAGCAGTGGAACCTGGTCAGCTTTTCTCAAGGTACCATGACACTCTGAACCGGAGTACGCAATTTTTTCCCCCTGGTGTCCATGTCGCTAACGTTGCATGATGCAACAGTCCATTGCCTCGTTCAACGGCGATCTGTCTTCCCTCACTGCACCCCCATTCATCCTATCGTCGCAGTCTTTGACCGAGTTCTCTTCATATTGGGCGACGCATCCTGATATCTTCATCGCGCCTGCTGCCGAACCTGATCCTGCCAAGCGAGCCTTGTTGGTGCTCAAATGGTTCCTTTCAACCTTGAAGCACCAGTATGCCAGTCGAAGCGAACAGTTTGGGAATGAGAAGAAGCCCCTGAACCCCTTCCTTGGCGAGATATTCATTGGTTCGTGGAATGACGAGGCTGGAGAGACGACTCTCATTTCCGAGCAAGTCAGCCATCATCCTCCTGCAACCGCCTACTGCATCCAGAACAAGAGATCGGGGGTTCAGCTGGAAGGATACAATGCCCAGAAAGCGACATTCAAAAGTACCATCATCGTCAAGCAGATTGGCCATGCCGTGCTCACGATTCCCGTCGGATCTGGCGAGAATGTGCAGCAAGAACGCTATCTTATCACGCTTCCCTCGCTCCATATCGAGGGGTTGATATTTGGTGCCCCCTTTGTCGAGCTTGACGGCTCGAGTTACATTTGCAGCTCAAGCGGATATACTGCCAAGATCGACTACAGCGGTAAGGGCTGGCTGTCGGGCAAGAAGAATAGCATTCTCGCCACACTCTATCCCACTGGCAAAGAGAAGGACGTGCTGTACAATGTAGCAGGCCAATGGACAAAGGAGTTCGAGATCCACGAGGGTTCCCCTAAGAAGAACTCGTCCTCCACGTTGGTTGCCACGTACGATGCCGCGGGAACAGCCCAATCGGAGCTCAAGATTGCACCGCTCGATGAGCAACATCCCCTCGAATCCCGACGAGCCTGGGCCAAGGTTGCCGCGGCCATTCAAGCCGGAGACATGGACACCGTTTCGGCTGAAAAGTGTAAGATTGAGCAAGCACAGCGCAGCTTGCGCAACAAGGAGAAGTCAGAAAACCGCTGTTGGGAGCGACGATATTTCTCAGCCGTAGCAGGAGAAGATGAGACCCTCAAGGCCTTGGGACAAGCCGCAGGAATCCCTCTCAGCGGTGACCAGGACAAAACGGGCGGGCTGTGGAGATTTGATGCTGCCAAGGCGACAAAGGTATCAGCCCAGACTCTCACTAAAGAACAGCGGCGGGAAATGGAGAAGGAAATCCTTGGTCAATAGTTGTTGGACCGGGAAAAAAAATATATATATTTAAGCTCATATAGGTTATGAAGCATTCGTAATTCGGTAACAATCATGAAATGGTTTATTTGGCTCTGGCTTGATTTGCGTACATTAGACTCTTGAGGGTTTTTTTGCCATTGTGACGCGTCTAGATACATAAACAGGGTCAAAGGAGCTGTTCTCAACATCAAAGCCAGCCTGGAGGCAATACAAAGGCACTACATGTATATTGCTGATTTGGATTCTCGACTTTCAATCTGGATCCCCATCTCGCGTAGTACCTAACAGTAATCTAAACCCCAGATCATATGACTGCCAACCTGCACCGAAGAGGAGTACTTCTTTTTTTCCTTTTTTTTTTGGGGAGGGGGGCAGGGTTTCTTTCCTTTTTTTTTCCCTGATTCAAGGTGGAGTACTGCAAGGTCCTTCATTCCCATTGAGAGACAACGTTGTACAAGGAAGAGAATCTACAACTGTCCAGCACAGTTGAAGTCCTTCAGAGCTTCTGAAACACGGGCAGACATGGTCTTCTCGCCCTCACGGACCCAGACACGGGGCTGTAAATCAAAGGCTTAGTACAACGAGGTTCCCCATCGGTGTGGTACAGTTTTCTTAGGTAGGGTGCTTTTTCTTTCTCTTCTTTCTTCCTTTCCAAAAAGAAGAGAAGGATAGCCAGAGGGTTACGGGGGTAGGTCGTAGAGCGTGGAGCGTAGTTTGACTTACATCGAAAAACTTCTTGTTGGGCTTGTCCTCGCCGTCAGGGTTACCGACAGGAGTCATGAGATAGCCCTTCTTGTTCAGCATGTAGTCACGGATGCCGGCCATGTAGGCAAACTGCATGTCGGTGTCCACGTTGACCTTGACGACACCGTGGCCGATGGCGTCGAGGTACTCCTGCTTGCTGGAGCCCGAGCCGCCGTGGAAGACGAAGTAGACAGGCTTGTCCTCCTTGGAGCCGAGGGCGGCCTTGACGTGAGCCTGGTGCTTTCCGAGAAGCTCAGGGTGCAGCTTGACGTTGCCTGGCTTGTAGACACCGTGGACATTGCCGAAGCCGGCGGCAATGGAGAAGTAGGGGGATATGGAAGACAGGGTGTTGTAGATGTTGAGTATGTCCTCGGGCTGTGTGTAGAGAGAGGCGTTGTCGACTTCCTCGTTGTTGACTCCATCTTCCTCACCGCCAGTGATGCCAATCTCCATTTCGAGCCACTGCTTCATGGGAGCAGCACGCTTCAGATACTTGGCAGTGGTCTCGATGTTCCAGTCCACAGGCTCCTCAGAAAGATCGATCATGTGAGAGCTGAAGAGGGGTTCGCCGTGGGCCTTGAAGTAGGCCTCGTCGGCGTCGAGCATCCCGTCAAGCCACGGCAGGAGCTTCTTGGCACAGTGGTCAGTGTGCAGGATGACGGGAATGCCATAGGCGGAAGCGATGGAGCGGATGTAAGAAGCACCGGCAACGGCACCGGCGATGGAGGCTGCTTGGTCAGTGTTGCTCACGCCCTAGCACGGCGATGATCAGCTTTTTTTTTTTTTTTTTTTTTTTTTTCAAATCGTCGTCAAATCCTCGAGCACCCATGAGGAGGGACTGGAAAGATGTATTGATGAACGTACCTTTCCAGCAAAGTAAGCAGCACCACCCTGCGACATTTGCAGAATGATGGGAGACTTGGCATCGCGGGCGGCCTCGAGAGAAGCCACGACGGTGGACGAAGAAGTGACGTTCTGCAGGTTTTTTTTTAATACACATCTCTGTTGAGTCCAAGAAGGGGATCATCGAGGCTGGCCCGGGGGGGGGGGACTGGGAAACGTACGATGGCAGGAACAGCAAACTGCTTCTCACGAGCGTACTGGAAGAGTCTCAGGACATCATCACCGACGATGACGCCGGACTTGCGGCTCAGAACGTCAGTAACACCCATTTTTGACGAGATCTTGTAGCGTAGGAACGACGAGGAGCTGTGTGTTTTCGGTCAGGGATCCTAAAGTGGTCGAGAGTACCGATTAGCAGGTGGCAATGTGGACAGACAATCTCGACAGGGCAGAACGAGGACGAACGGTGCAACGTTTTTGGACGACTAGCGTTTTGGCTGCGATGAAGTGTGCTGTGTTGGGAGAAGGACGCAAGTTTTTGGGCCTGAGACACTTGTGGCACGAATATTTGGAGGGGCAAACTTCAACAAGCAAGCACGGCGTTGGCAGCAAGCGCGGGGTTTCCCCCCCCCCCCCCAAGCCAGGGACCGGCGCATGACCATTGACAGCGCGAACGAGGTCCGAGATGGGATGCGCAGTGCTCGGTGCTCATTGCTCACTGGAGTCACTGCTCATTGCTTACTGCTCAGTCCGCACGCCGGTGATGCCTATTGGCGCAGACATGGACATGGGGCCGTTTGATCCTTTGGGTTTCAACGGATTGGTCCTTTGCTTTCGCAACGGGCGTCCGATGGCTCTAAGCGGGAGCCACTGAGCCATGATTTGTTGGTCGGCCGGGAGGACTGCCTTTGGGATTTCCGTCACCTGTGTCGAGACTCGATGGTGGGGCACGTGGAAGAGGGGCTCAACACTTACGCCGGGTCACAACTTGCGACTTACTGGCTACATGCTGCATACCAAGAAGATGTTGACGTGAAGGAATCAAGGGCTTAGCAAGCGGCATTCCGTCCGGTCAGGAGCGACGAAAAACGTACGAGGCAGCCAGTATCATATACATGCACACAACAGCTGAGCGTGGGCTGTTGACCATGTCACGCCACCCAGCCGGGCCAGCCCACCCCAAACGGCTTAGTCATCCCACGCCGGCGGGAGCCGGCTGCGATTGGTTCTCGAGGTCAAGGCCCGTCTCGGGCGAAGCGGCTCGTTTCTTCATGATGACCAGTTTCCGGCATGGAGTCACTGCAGACTCGCAATTCATTGCTCAGCCTCGATGCTCTTTTCGACAATCCACTCTTCGCGGGCGGCATCGGCCTTGCGTCATTAGGCGCGGCCGCCGCCTTCGCTCGCAAGGGCGCCATTGCAGCCATCGGCGCAGTTCGTCACCGCTTGCTCGTCAACGTCGAGATCAGCAAACAGGATCCTGCCTATCCGTGGATCCTGGCATGGCTCTCACAGCCTCGCGACTATCATGGCATCATCGCCTCACGCATCACCCGAATCCATAACCTGTCAGTCACGACGACGACGACAAACACCAGAAGCCATGGCGAGAGCGGGCCTGTCAATGCCAGTTTTTTCCTCCAGCCGGGATATGGACGACATGTCGTCAAATTCGGCCGTGCCTATGTTGCGGTCAACAGGGAGAAGCACAGCACGGCCAACATGAATACGGGCGAGCCGCACGAAATCGTTCAGCTCACGACCCTTTGGGCACACCGGCATGCGTTCGAGGGCATATTTGCCGAAGCACACAAGCTGGCTGCCCAAGCCAACGAAGGCAAGACTGTTGTATACTCGGCCAGAGGCATGGATTGGACGCCCCTGGGTGAACCCAGGAAGAAACGACCGCTGGGCTCGGTAGTATTGGACCATGGGATCAAAGAACGCATCGTCGCAGACGTCAACGATTTCCTCACCCGCCAGCAGTGGTATGTCGACAGAGGAATCCCGTATAGGCGTGGCTATCTCCTATTCGGGCCCCCCGGTAGCGGCAAGAGTTCCTTCATACAAGCACTAGCAGGAGAGCTCGACTTTGGTGTGGCCATGATCAATCTCAGCGAGATGGGCATGACAGATGATAAGCTAGCCTACCTGCTGACAAGGTTACCGAAACGATGTCTCCTTCTGTTAGAGGATGCGGATGCCGCGTTCGTTAATCGCCGACAACGCGATGCTGATGGATATGGCGGGGCGAATGTCACCTTTTCCGGGCTGCTGAACGCGTTGGACGGTGTTGCTGCAGGTGAAGAACGGATAGCTTTCCTCACGACAAACCATATCGACAGACTGGACCCGGCCCTGATCCGGCCGGGCCGTGTTGACATGATGCTGAGAATAGGAGAAGCAACCAGGTACCAGGCGGGAGAGATGTGGGACCGCTTCTACGGCGACCAAGACGTCGGAGGCAAGCACAGAGAGCACTTCCTGCGTCGGCTCGAAGACCTGGGACTTTTCGGAACCTATCGAGACGGATCTCCCTCCAACAGACACACCAGTACAGCTGCCATTCAAGGATTATTCTTGTTCAACAAACTCGATATGCAAGGCGCAATCGACACGGCTGAGGGATTGATTCCTCAAAGTTTCGAGGCGGCAGATGATGACGAATCGTCGAGGGAAAATCAGCCACATTTGCGACCTTGAATCCACTCACCAAGGTGAAACAAAACATGTCTTCACCGCGCGCGCGCACGGCATTTGATGTTGATGACGCGGGTGTGAATCTCATCATGCCCCGTGTATAATGTGTGATACCACGATGGTGGCTTGGAAATATCGGCGTCCGGACCATTTTATATTATCAAAGTTTGTAGTATGTAAGGGAAGGGCACTGTTTACGTTGAGTTATAGCCTGCTACACTTGCATTCAAGGCAGAACTGTGAGTTGTCATTACTTGGCTGGGACATCTTCCAGTGTGCTTCCGGGAGCCAAACATGCCTTTTTAGTCCTGAACAAGCCGAACAGGCGCGAGAGTAGCTTCCTATTGTTGGCCAAAGGGGCGTCGGGCGTCGAAAGGGCGTCGAGAAACACCATCTTGTTACTGGGACCTTTGGAATTCGGAATCAGCGCCAAGAAATGCGCGCAATCAAAAACACGCGCATGTGCCTTTTGGGTTTAGCTTCTTTATGCACAAGCCACACAGCGCCTCTATCTGGCACTGGCATCGCTGGCGTCATTTCCGATTTCCAGCATCTCATTGTGGAATACAACGATGTGTTTGAACGTTGATGCGAGCTCTGTGTGTGGCATAAGAACCGAAAGAGAAAGAATGCCCACCACGATAACCCCCGCACTGTGCTGAAAGGCGTGTCAACCTTTTTTATTCATTTATTATTATCATTATTTTCGTAATGGCGTAGACAATCATTCGGCTCCGCAACCGTGGCGCTCCTGCGCGATGACGTGATATGGCGAGTTGACTTCAGGTGCGTGCCTAACCGTAAGGCCTGCCTGGATCAATTCCTGATACCAATTGCTGATAGTTTCATCTTTATCAAGCCTTTCTACCATTATTATCTTTACAAGAAGCAGAGAAGACCCTGTCTGGACTCCCCGCGTCCATCGAGCTCGAAGCCTTTGCGTCAACATTGTCCCGCTCGGCCATTGAAAAACGAGTGACAACGTCCAGCACCGGCGCCATGTTTTGGCAATCTCGAGAGGCGGCTGGGAAGACTGCCGGCGGGCCTCACGCGGACGACGACCCGGTTGACAAGTACAATTACAAAGCAGGCCATCCGCGCTCTAATGGATATGATTCGCGACACGAGGTGAGCGATAGCAGCTTGATGGACCCGGATTCTGGTGTCAAGCGAGGTCTCAAAAACAGACACCTGTCCATGATGGCTCTGGCTGGCATCATTGGACCTGGCTTGCTGGTTGGGTCGGGTGGCGCATTGAGCAACGGTGGTCCAGCATCGTTGCTCATTGGATTCGGCATCATCGGTATGTCTGTCCCTGCGGGTTTCTGGGACCAGAAAAGTGTCCTCATCATGGAGATGCTAAACGTGTTTTGACCACATAGGCATTATTGCATTCTCCATCATGCAGTCGCTCGGTGAAATGACGACTCTGTTTCCTGCAGGCGGTTCCTTTGTTTCGCTCGCCGAGCGCATGGTCGACAAGTCGTTTTCCGTGGCGGTTGGATGGAACTACTTCATCATTTGGGCGGCGGTGCTGGCCAACGAGTACAACGTGATATGCAGCATTCTCACATACTGGGTGCCCAAAGTTCCGCTCTGGGGATTCTTCTTGATCCTCTGGGTTGTCTTCACCGGCTTTCAGCTGCTCGGGGTGGAAGTCTTTGGGGAAGCCGAATTCTGGCTGGCCCTGTTTAAGCTCCTCGGCCTCGTGGCATACTTCCTCTTTTCCATCGTCTACGCTGCCGGTGGCTTGGCCGGCCAGACGGAGCGGCTCGGATTCCGGTATTGGCATGAGCCCGGGGCGTTCAATGGCCATGGATTCCGCGGCGTCGCCACCGTCTTTGTCTTCTGCTCGACGTTCTACGCTGGCGTGGAATCGGTTGCCGTCGCGGCCACGGAAACGAGGAACCCTGGTACTGCCGTTCCTCAAGCCATCCGCCAGGTGTTTTGGCGCATCATCTTTGTGTACATGGGGTCCGCCCTCTTCTTCGGCTTGACCTGTCCTGCGAATGCGGAAGGGCTGGTGAATGGCGGGGCAAAGGCACTGCAGAGTCCGATGACGATTGCGATTCAGAATGCCGGCTGGCAGGGAGGTTCGTTTTTCGTCTACGCGCGAGAGATGCCCGAGAGGGAAACGCTTATACTACATCTGCATTTACAGTGATAGATTTGGCTGACTTTTTCCTCTCTCTGGCCAGGTGTGCACCTCATCAATGCCTTTATTCTCGTTACGTGCTTGTCAGCCGTCAACTCGTCCATCTACATCGGATCTCGAACGATACTGTACATGGCGCAGTCCGGAAAAGCACCCCGTTTCATTGGCCTGACGAACAAGCGTGGTGTGCCCGTGTGGGCAATCGTCGTCACCAACGCCGTCGGCGCCGTATCCATGATGAACGTGTCCACGGGAGCATCCAAGGCGTACGGCTACATTGTCAACCTCTCTGGCGTGAGCACGTTCCTGGTGTGGGGAAGCATCAGTCTGATCCATATCCGACTTCGCCGCGCCTGGGCCGCGCAGGGTCGCAACCCGGACGACATTCCGTTCCGGAGCATGCTCTATCCCTACATGGCGTACTTTGGCTTGGGGGCCAATCTGTTCCTCGCGCTTGTCCAAGGATGGACCACGCTTTCTCCGTTTGACGCGGGCGCGTTTGTCGATGCGTACATTCTGCTGCCCGTCTTTGGCGTCATCTACCTGACCTGCAAGATGTACTGGCGAGGCAGCGACAAGATGAAGCGCAGCTCGGAGATTGATCTAGATGGCGGCAGAAGGACCGACCTGGATGGCAGGGGCATTGCGCCCGGGGGCAAGAATGACGCCGCGGGGCAAAAGGGACCGGTGTGGAAAAGACTCTGGGCTGGATTGTGACACAATCTGAGACGGGGAGAGGCTGCTGCCGAGGTGTAGAATAGAAAAAGAGGAGGCATTCCTTCTCCTCAAAGTACATGCTAGATTACATCCCTGCTGGGCTGGGCATCTGGGCACCTGAAACAGAAGACACAGATGTGACTGAAACACATGGGATAGACCGTGAAGGCAGGCCACAGCTTGGCAATGAGGGATGAGGCTGTGCAAGGCAAGGCAAGGCCGAAAAGCCTGCAGCCGCCATGTTTATTTATAGCCATCCGTCTCCCGGTGCCGTTGCAGTCGCAGCCCCCGCCGATCGAAGCAAGGCCCATGCAGCAGCAGCAAGCAAGCAAGCCTACTCGCGATGGCGGTCCAATGACCGACCGTGCATTGGCTGTCGCGATGGCGTCGCGATGCTGTCGCGAGGCCCGACGCGCGAAGGAAGAACAAGACACGGGACGCGACAACATGCCGCCAAGCGCGTCGTCGAGCCGCGAGGCGACGAGGAGAGCTCGCGATCGCCGGGGCGGTTAGGCGGGCAGCACCCCCGCATCATGCTGGCCAATGAAACGGCCGGCGCTTGCAGCCACCCGCGCCGTGCACGCGCGTGCGACTGTCGAGTGCGACTGTCACTGGTCAGTCTGTCATCCATCGTCATCCCCCATGATCCATCCCGGCCCGCGGCGCGTCTACCATCGCACGCACGCACGCACGCACGCCGCATCATACCAGCCAGTCGCTCATCCCGCCCTCCCATGGCGTGTCAATGGCGAGCATAAGAAGACGGCCTCACCCGCCGGGTGATTTCGCTGGCCCTTGTGTGTCCCGACAGAGTTGTCTGCATCGGTATCCCAATCGTTTTCCCCTGGTCGTGCTTTTGTCTGTCCGACTTTCTCTCTTCTTTTTCTATCCTGCTCCGTTTCTTTGCCGTCCACGCATCATCCATCTGGTCTATGTAGCTGGCCTCGTTGCATCGCATTCACTCTATTCGACTTTTTTTTTTTTTTTCCCTCCTGCCCGAACAAGCGCCGGCCGCTTTGATCCTTTCCCTTCCTCTCGCGCTCTCTGAGTCGATAGCAACGACAACGACGACAAACAACAAACGACAGCTCTGTTGGTTGCGTGGGCCGACTCGCCTCCCAGCAGCCGTCTTGCATACACATCCCGGAGCGATCTGGAGCCGGACTCGACTTTTGCATGAACCCATAATTAATCAAAGCACCTCTATTCTGTAATCCATAGACTTTCGCCTCCCAACCCAGCATCATGTCTGCGTGAGTCCTCCCCCTGCCCGTCTGCCAAACAACCCCGACGCGATCCCTCAAATCTAACACGTCGTCCACGACTTCACCAAAACACAGCCTGGAAGCCGGCGTCTCCTTCGACCTGACCTTTCCCTACCCCATCACGCCCCCCTCACAGCACGACTTCCTCATGCATCCTTCCTACGCCTTCGATGCCCCCCCCTTCCTGGACCTTCCGTCTGCCTACCACGACGCTCGCTCCTCGTCCAAGCCATCGTCCGTCTACTCGGCCGTATCCGCCGCGGACTCGGCCCCGGACTCCGTCTCCACCGGCTTCTCCACGCCGCCCCCCCGGCCGAGCCCCCCCGTTCGCCATCACGGGCCGGTGCTGCTTCCCAGGATCCGCCCGCAGGACCAGCACATTGACGCATGCGAGCCGCTCCGAGCCGCTCCCGCCCCGGCCAGGAAGAGCAGGAGCAGCCGTTGCCGCAACGGCGCCTTGTCGGCGGCGAGGACGGCCTCCCGGACCGCTGCGGAGCCCATCCCTTCCGGCCACACGGGAAGCTACGCCGCCACCACGGCCGCCACCGGCACGGCATATGCTCATCTGGCGTCCTTGTCCGGCACGGACCCCGTCATGGACGAGCATTCCCTGCCCGCCGCCAACCCGGCCCCCTTGCTGTCGTCGTCCGTCGACTTCAGCAACTTCACCTGCCGTGACGGCCGGAACACCGGAATCATGACCACGGAGCCCGGCGTCATGACGGGCCCCCGCCCTGCCTCGACCTGCTTCGCCGGCCTCGATGCCGATGCCCTCGGCGGCGGGTATGGCTACCCCCCGTACAGACACTCGTCCTTGGCCTCCTCCTCGTCGTCGACTCACTCCATGATGACGACCCCTCCGCCCGACTTGCCGCTCCCTTCCTTCCTCACCCGTGCCCAGTCGCCGGTCAGCCTCGCCGGGTCCCCGGAGCCCGTGTCCATGTCCGCACCACCAGCCCCCTGCACAACTCTCATCCACTACCTGACGATGCCGAACCCGGCCGCGTCTCTCGTCCGCACCATTTCCCTCCCCACGCGGGACTCCAGCATCAGGCACTTCTGGTGGGACGTCCGCAACGTCCGCCCCTGGCGCTCCTTCAACGCGCAGTCCATCCTCGCCCTCCCCGGCGCCTCCGCGCTGCTCACCACGCCCGTGCCGGCCTCGTTCCTGCCCCGGCGCGGCATGCCGAGCCGGCACCCCGAAACGGAGGCCTCCCTGCACGGCATCTACGCATCGTACTACCTGCCCAAGCTCAACGCGGCCCTGTCCCTCTCCTCCGGCCAGCCTCTCCAGCTCTCCGTCCCCGCCAAGTCCTCCTCCTCCCACAGCATCAAGGACCTCGTCTTCGTCGCGAACCCGGCCGCCGAGTCCTCCACCGCCACCGCCCCCGCCCTCTTTGGCGGAAAGCCGCTGGCCCGGGTCGTCGGCCTCGTCCGGAGCTTCGACCGCTTCAACACCGGCATGCGCGTCGAGGGCAACGTCAAGCGCGTCGAGTATCTGCGCGGCCTCGCTGCTCTGCAGCACGCCATGCGCGAGCACTGCTGCCGGTACGGCTTCATCCTCACCGAGATTGAGCTCGTCCTCGTCCGGTCCGGCACCGAGCCGGTCCCGTTCTTTGGCCATCTCGAAGTCACCTCCGTCCAGCTGTCCGACACGGCTGCCCGGAGCGACGATGCCGCCGCCGCCGCCGCCGCAGCCGCCATCGCGCCGACGACGACGACAACCTCCTCCCCCCCCCTGACGGCCTGCCTTGCCCTCTGGGGCCTATGCCAACTCGCCGGCGACGACACCCCCGCCGGCCACGCCCCCTGGAGGGCTGAGATCGGCGCCCCTGCCGAAGGCACCCGACGAAAGGCCAAGCCTCGTGATGCCTGGATGCCGCAGCCGCAGCTTGCCGAGAAGCGCGAGGCCAAGCGCACTCGAGGCTGGATCTGGCCCGAAGACGCGGTTGGCAGGAAGGAGCTGGGCAAGAGAGGCGTCAAATATGGCGGCATATAAAACATCCAGGCTTTCTTCTTTTTTTTTTTTTTTTTTTTCTTTTTTTTTTTTTCTTTTTTTTTTTCT
>SRQA01001140.1:0-12472 GCA_018360365.1 Claviceps citrina
CTTGCAAAAGCTTCCAATTGCGTTAAAGAAGAGTGCCTTTGAAGGTTATAGAAGACTCACTACCCTCTATAACCCTACAAGGTCCCCTACTTTCAATACTAGGAATAGACTCTTACACTACTCTAAGATTCTGCAAATTATAACGCCTAAATTGCCTTGTAGCTTAAGAAAGCGTACTAACAAGACTAGCAGAGCCCTATAGACTTTAGTATCTACCTTAATTCCCTAGAGAATCACCTTAAAAGAGCAAGCAAAAAGTCCTGGGCTCTTACCTTCTTTACAAAACTATAGCCTAAACTATAAAACTATATAAATCTACACACCTCTATTACTAGCAAGACGCGTGAGGAAGTTATAATAATTACATAATAATTCTAGGAGGTAATGCTATTTTTTAAGAACAAGCGAAAAGCCACTAATTCCTAGGATTATAACTAGCGAAAGGGATAATAATAAAACTACTAATTAAAATACCTATAACAGCAAGCCTCTAACAAAAGCCCTGCTATAGAGCCTAACAAGGACAAGGTTTGCAACAAGCTAGATTAACTAGATAACCGCTGCTACTATAATTACAGCAATAATAGCTATATTACTTGCTACTGCAATAAGCTGGCGAAAGACTAGGAAAACTACTAGTAGCAGAGGTAAATGCCCTAACCTCTGCTGCTAACACCTAGATACCTACAGGATATAGATTTTGTATTCTAGTATCTATAAAGGGGCAAAACACTACTAAAACGTTTGTGGACCTAGATAGTTGCTTTGATATTAATATTATAAGCATTAAGTTTACGTAATAACACTAACTGAAAAAAGCCTAAGCAATAGCCCCTCTCCTTAAGGCCGTAGGGAATCTTATAATACCTTAATATAGGGTATATTGTGTGCTGCTTACCCTAAAAGACTTAAGGGGTTAAGAGAGAGACCTTACTATTGACTATGTCGCTATTAATAGGGACCTAAAACCTAAGGGAAGTCCTGTATTAATTAGAATGCACACCCTTATAAAGGAACGAGTATACTTATCTTTATATAGTTAAGAGTAGTGGTTTAAGCTTAGTTAAGATAAGTTAAAGATTTTAACCCCTTACTATTTCGCTAAGAAATTACAATAAGAAGTAGTAGTATTTGCTATAGAATTCCTTAATAGCTTTATTCCCCTTAGAGATAAAGAAGTTACTAATACCTTTAGTAGCGCTAACGCTATCCTAGACAAACTCCAGGAGTTTTAGGATATATTTGCCTCTAATAAGGCTAGACTATTACTATCTTAAAAGGAAATAAACTATACTATTAACCTCCTCCTAGACACTATGCCTCTATATAGCCTTATATACCCCCTCTTACAAGCAGAACTTAAGGAGCTCTAGGACTATATCTAAGATAACCTAGCAAAAGGGCGTATAAGACCCTTAAAAAGCCTTGTAGGCATGCTAATTCTCTTTATCCTAAAGAAAGATAAAATACTCTAACTTTACGTAGACTACTAGGGAATTAATAAGATTACACTTAAGAATTACTACGCTTTACCCCTTATTTTAGAGATCCTTAACCGCTACTAGGGTGTAAAATACTTTTCTAAAATTAATATTAAAAACGCCTACTACTAGATCTAAATAAAAGCTAGCTATAAGTAGAAGACTACTTTCCAAACCTGCTATAGACACTTTAAATACCTTGTTATGCCATTTAGCCTTACTAATGCCCTAGCTATGTTCTAAAATTACATTCACTAAGCTCTTCACGGACTAATAGACACTATTTGTATAGTGTATCTAGATAATATCCTTATCTTCTCTAAAACCTAAGAAGCATACATAAAACACATTAAATAAGTCCTTAAATATATAAGAGAGGCAGAGCTATATGCAAAACCTTCTAAGTGCACCTTCTACTAAGACTTAGTAGAATTCCTAGGATTTATCCTGTTAACCACTAGCATTTTAATAAACCCTAAAAGGGTTAAGACTATATAAGATTAGCAAGAGCTAAAGAGCTTCTGGGACGTATAAGTATTCCTTAGATTCTATAATTTTTACTAATGCTTTATATACTAATACTCTAGCATTACAGCACCTTTAAACGCACTTATAAAGGGCAGCTAGAATAGCATACAAAAGGGCACCTTCCGATTTAAACTAGCTAAAAAGACAGCGTTTATATAGCTAAAAGCTGCCTTCTAGGAGGCCCCTCTCCTCTATTACTATAACCCTAATAAGTAGGTCTAGATTAAAACAAATGCTTTAGTCTTTGTAATAGCCGGCATTATCTCACAGCCGGATAATAACAGGCAATACTACCCTATAGCATTTTAGTTAAGAAAGTTTATAGATATAAAAAGAAATTATAGTACTACTAACTAAAAGCTCTTTATAATAGTTAAGTTATTTAAATACTAGTAATACTATATTAAAGGGGTAAAGAATCTAGTTAAAGTCCTATTAGACTACTATAACCTTTAGACTTTTATAAGGCTACTAAAGCTAAACAGTAGGTAAGCATAATAGTGCATATTCCTATTACCTTTCGACTTTATTATTAAACACAGACTAGGCAAAAGCAACCCTACTAACACACTATTAAGATAGCTAAATTATAATAGCGAAACGCTAACAAATTTAGGGCTACTACCTAACTTATAAAAGAAGTTTTTGTTTGCCCTAAGTAGTAGGGAGGCTAATAAGCCTAGAGAGATATATCCTATAAAAGAAGCAGAAGGGGTTATAATACCTAAGAGAAGACGTGGTAAGATGCCTTTAGGAGAGGAAAATGCTCTAGTTATAGGGAATTGGCGGCAACGTGGCGAGATGCCTTTAGGAGAGGAAAATACTCTAGTCCACAATCTTAGGGTCTAGACAAGCGAGGTAGCTACTGGGATGCTAGTGAAGTATAAGCTAGTAGCTAATAAATTCGCAGCTAAAGTAGGATGTGTTTTTAGTATTAAATTACATAAAATCTAGGCGGCTGTTGTGTTACTAGATCTGTATAACTATACTATAGATAGGTTGCTAGCTTAGCTACTAAAGATAGCTTAGGACTATAACTAGAACCTCTAGACAAGTAGCTAGGCCTAAGAGGCGGCGAAAGGGAGGGGAAACGCTAGGATATAAAGACATAATATATATAGCCTCCTAATATATAATAACTAGGTAGTGGTACCTTAGGACCCTATCTTATAGGTAAAGCTTTTATGGCTATACTATAATAATCCCTTAGCTAGTTACTTTAGTATTAACTAAATAATTAAATTACTATAATGTAATTTCTACTAGCCTAGCCTATGGGAGGCAGTGGCGGACTACATGTCTAGTTATGCTAAATGTTAGCGCGTTATAGCAAGATAGCATAAGCTATATAGGAAGCTTAAATCGCTTCTAATACTAAGGTAACTATAGGTTAAAGTGTTAATAGACTTTGTCACAGGATTGCTATAGGCATTCTACTATAAGCAAGAAACTAACTTAATCCTAGTAATTATAGACTGATTTATTAAGTATTCTGTATTCCTTCCTGTTACTACTATAATTAATACTGCTAAGCTAGTAAAGACCTTCCACACAGAGATTAAATTAAAATTTAGCGCGCTAGAGGGCATTGTGTTAGATAGAGGATTAGTATTTACAAGCAAATTCTAGTCTAAGCTATATTTCTACTCTAAGATAAAACAGAGGCTTTCTACAGCTTTTTACCCGCAAACTAACGGTTAAATAGAACGGATAAACCAGGTCCTCAAACATTACCTCCGTTGCTTTATTAAAGAGAACTAACTAGTATAGCCAAAGCTACTGCTACAGGCGTAATTTGCTTGTAATAATGTAATTAACTAATTAACAGGCCTCGCTCCCTACTATATACTTATAGGGTATTATCCTAAATTTTGCCTTAGTCTTAGGGATAAGACTACTAGGGGAGAGGTGCTAGAGGTAGAGGCCTAAGTAATAAAGCTACAGGAAGTATGCAAATAACTTTAAAAAATATAGCAAAGGGCTAGCAAATCCTAAGCAAAATACTATAATAAATAACACACGCCACTACTAGTATTTAAGCATAGGGACCTTATACTATTATTAGCCTAGAATATTAAGGTAAAGGAAGCGAAACGCAAGCTAACCTCTAGATTTTTAGGACCCTTCCGCGTTATTTAGGCAATTAGGAAGCAAGCATATAGACTAGCACTACTAGAAAAGTATAGCCGCCTGTATAATGTATTTTATATTAGCCTACTTAAGCTATAGAATTGCCGCAAAGACAGCATAAATACGCAGGCAAATGTGCTAGACCTTAAAGAAAAAGATAAACACTACTAAGTTAAAGAAATTAAAGGACAGAAGACAGTTAAAGGAGAGACCTATTACCTAGTGAAGTAGAAGGGATAGCTAAGCGAATATAATTAATAAGTCCTAGATAAGAACGTGAATACACTGCGGCTAATAGTAGCATATAAAAAAAAGACATAGTTACTAACGAAAAGGGGACAATAAGCTCCCGAAAAACACCGGCTATTATTTAGCATGCTATTCACACATTAAAAAAAAAACAAAAACAAATTAATTAAGACCCTAGAACTACCCCTAAAAAACAAAAGAAACACCCCCTATACCACAGGGATATTCACTAGAAAAGTCCTTATTATAACACTAGCAGTAGGACTAGTAAACTTATCGCAGTCTTCTTCCTTATTAAGCAACCCCCTAACTAAGGCGAAAAACCACTAAATAGCAATTACCTAGGGGAGATACCCTAGGTCCTTAGGACATAGACATAACTTTATCTAGGCCTTCTAGACTATAAGGGTGTTATTATAATTAGCCTAAGGGGGCATATTTATTAGCAAAAAACAAGGTAAATAGAGGCAATTATATTATAGAACACTTATAATTCCAGGCAATAGTGCTAGACTATACATCGCGGCAGCAAGATGCTATTATAAGATAATATACTAGTAGTACGCCGCAGAGGCGGCCTGCAGAAATGTTAGAAAACAAAGAGCGAATAATAGGCAAGAAGCTATATACCTAATGCCCCTTCGCTACCCTAGTTAGCCTAAAAGCGATATAGTAAGCTATATTAGCGTGGATAAAACCATATAGTAAGTTAAGCAAGCTATAAGCAACCCTAAGGCAAAAGTTATTAGAATATAGGAATAAGACTAAGGGAGTAATAATAGTAGTAGCATAGGCGGCGGCAGCATAGGTATAGCGGCGGATAGCTAGTAAGGGGGTAGTAATTTCCTCCTCCTCCTCCTCCTTATTATTACTAGTAGTATTATCTTTATTATTATTATTATCCTCCTCCTCCTTAGTAGGAGGAGCGCGCTTAGCTAGCAGGGACCTAGTCTAGCCTAAAAGCTTCGCTAAATTAGCAAAGTTACTAGCAAGGGTTAGGCAATACTAAGGATAGGAGTTAGCAAAAGCATAGAGAACTATAGCATAAAGAATACATACTATCTTACACATGTCGCCACAATCCTTGCACTAAACATAGCGCTTAAATACCTTATTATAGCTAGATAAGGTTAAATTTATAGTAAACTTACACTTAATTATTAGGATTACTAGCTTAGTATTATAGTAGCCCTTAAGTTTATTAAGTTTAGTGTGGGTATAATATATGTAGGCGCATTCTTTTAAGAGTAAAGCTATAATATTAGTAGTAATTAACTAGCAAATTAGTAGGAAGTTTAGATAGGAGCGTAAGTATAAATATAGAAAAGGAAATAGTGTTATAAAAGAGTAATAGTTATAAGATAGAATAGGCAGCGAAAGAGGGTAGACTTTATACCTATATGTTGTGTGCTAGGTAATCTAACGCATTATTATTATTATTGTTATTTGTTATAATACCACGGGATAGTGACTAGTAAGGAGGTGTTGGATAGCTAGTAAGGCTATTTAGGAGCCTGGCCTAAAAGTAGGGGGGTAATTATAAGGTGTGGCCCTATAAGACAGGCTATGCTAGATTGCCTAGCGATGTTATAGAGAATCCCCGGCTAATGCCTAGGGCTTGCGCACGCAGCTAGCATATTTAGTAACGCGTGCGCGCACTATTCTTGCTTAGCAAGCTTAAGTCCTTTCATAATACGATATACACCTTTTCGCTACTGCCTAGCCACGACGTCTCTCACATACTATTATTTATTTAGCTATAGAAGCTATAATAAAGGGCAAAGGGGAATACTTATAATTCCCTTGCTTACAAGCATAATAATACTTACTACGCCCCTAAGCGTAATTAAAGTAGTGCCTATTACCCTTACTATAGATACAAGAGCGCACACACCCCTAGTAAGAGTGTGCGCGCTTAGTACCTTTAGTAGGGATAGTAGGCTATTATAAAAGTTAGTAAGTAATAATATTAGAAAGAAGAAAAGCATAATAAGTATACTATTTACTAACCCCTCCTTACTAGCTTAAAGCCCTTAGGCCCCTTAGCGCTACTAAAAGAACTAATATCCTCCTCTTCCTCCCTAGAAGCTATAAGTAATAGTATCTCTAAGCTTATAAGCTTAAAGTTACTAAAGCTAGTATTACTAGCTCCCCCTACTCCCCTTCCTGCTAGTAGTATAGTTCTTTAGTAAGTAATAGCGCCTATTATATATATATATATATATATGTTTTTTTAATTATAAAGGTTATTAAAGGAGGAAAAAGAAAGCTTTTAACCTAGCTATAGAGGGCAGTATTATATATAGTAAGCGCAGCAAGTAAGAGGCAAAAAACTTACCTTAAGCTTACTTTAGGGGTATGTTACGCGCTCGCAAAAAACACTATATATTTTAGTAATAAAGTTAATTAACCCCTCTTTAACGGCTTTAAATTAGCATTAATTAGGGGGTGTATCGCCTGTAGTTATGTGTGTGGATCCCTTTAGATAGTTATCTTGCTTTATTACAAAGAGCGCAGTCACTGCCCTTTGCCCTATACGCCACTAGGGCATACAGGAGCTCTTTTCCGCCTACATTTAGGCTCTCTTTTTTCCCTCTTTTTCTCTCTCTTTTGTATCCATGTATCTAGATAGGTCATACTATCACGTATCCGTACCAGTGCCTCTTTCGTGCTAGAGATATGCCAAGTCTACATGGGCATGACAATCCGTGGAACCAAGCATGGATGCCGGGTGGCACAGCTCGCAGGAGACTGGCCCATACATACGGCTCGGGAGGCTGCGACGGCTTCCGGTCCACCTCTGGCCCGACCCACCGATGCCGCCGACAACCGTTGAATCGTGAAGGTGAGCCGCCACGCGCTCAAAAACTTTCGGGAACGACAAGTGCAGACTTCCAGGTTCGTGTGGGTGGCTTGACCCGCGGGAGACGTCCGAGCAGGTAAAGAATAAGGTCGGGTGGTGGGCTTCTGTCCACGCGGCGTGCGTGGAAACTGGTCGTGAGATTGAAATTGGCATCACGTGAACACGCATCTGCTTACTAAGGTGGACGCGGTACGCGCTGATCCACCGTCTCCACGTCGACGTGGAGGTTATCGAGAAGAACTGGGATTGAATCGAGAGAACGACCCCAGGTTTGTGCTTCATGCCAAGCAAATCAAATTCAGAACGGTGGTTTTTTTTTTTTGCTTGTGCTTCCAATGCCGTCCTAAACCCGCTGAACGATCCGGTACGGCAACCTTCTGGTCGGCTTCATGACGCGAAATAACCTTGCCGACCAATTGTCCTGGTTGCGAAGCAATATCGGCTTGTCCAAACCACCCGTGCGGGCACTTCCACCAGCGGATGATACTTTGTTCTCAAGAGGCTCACAGTCTTTCTCCAATCCCGCCAGAGGAGGGTCTCAGGCCAATTCTTGCGGCACGACGAGCTCACAGACCGTGGCAGACCGCAGACCCAGGCCATCGAGCAATGTTATGACTCTGACCGGGTGGGGAGAGGACATTATCGACACGCCACACGTCATTGAGACGGCCGACGACAACATGGTTCGATTGACATCGACTTCAAAAACGAAGAGGCCGTCTTTGGTTTCCCAACCTCACAATCCGCTGCCGACCCCGCTGGGTACCGGCGAATCTGTGCTCAAGTCCTGTCATGGCACATATGATCAGCACACTGGTCAGTGTAGGCAATCGAAACTCTTTGTCATTACTCGTGCTAACATGCTGCGCGTTTTAGGGTTGGGTACGCCGAAGAGTAGGACTCAAAGCTCGCCGCGGAAACTCGTTCCTGCCTTTGCTGCTCCTTCACCAGCCCCCAGTCTCGAAATACCAGACTTCGACGCCGATGACTTGGAGTGCATGGATCTTACAAACGTTTCAATCGGCCACAATACATCTGCCAAGAGCGACGATGTTCAGGTTTGGGATACTGAGAGTGCTCTATGGTCACCCCTGCCGGCTAGAAGCAGCAGAAAAAGGAAGAGCAATGATATGAGTAGAAATGATGCGAGCCAGGAGGAAAGCTTCCCCGATGTATATCAAGTCTTAGGCACCGAGCCTCCCACTTCGACCCCTGGGAATCGATCAGCGACACGTCGAGGTGTTCCATCGAGCACTGCCAAATCGGGCCGCAAACACATCGCCAAAGAGACGTCTGGAGGTTTGTTGGCAGACATTCCAAGCGACTCTCTGCAGGACATCATGGTGGGCATGTCCTCGCCATCGAGAGGTGCCGTCAAGCGCCGAGAAGACTTGCGTGTTTCGAGATCTCCGAGAAAGAATGCCGAGCGTCCTGAGCGACCAGACGATAGCAGCTGCAAGAAGAGGAAGGCTAATAATCCCTATGAAGGAATTTTACCACCGGTTTTTGAACAAGGGTCCTCGCCGAGACGAGCAGCAGTCAATCAAATAAATGACTACATCCCGGACTCGGACGAAGAGTTTCTGGCATCACCATCGCGCAACGTTGCTGTTGTCCCGCGGCAGCGGAACCCGACTTCAAGTTTTACAAGTGCCGGCAACGCAAGCAAAACTCTGCTCAGCGACGTTGATTCAAGTCTGAGTCGGGATAGCCCCAAACTTGGCACTGACGATGCTACATTCCAGACGACAATACCTCCTGACAAAACCCCAAGAGTACTGGAATACGTGAGCCAAAATTCAGAGTTATTAACGGCGCGACGTGAGACCATATCGCTCGAGATACAACGCAATGGGGCCGATTTTATGAAGGCCATTAATGAAAGATGGCCAAAAGAGAAACGGGGCGAGATCAAAGGCGAGAAGGAGAGACTGCAGAGACAGCAGAAAGCAGTACAGGAGTTGAGCGACTCGTTGGAACCGTACAGAAAGCTCTGTGAGCAGCGGGAGCATCTTGCTCAACAAGTGGCCCTGTTATACGCAGACAGCATTGACACGGAGGATGACGAGGCGCGTCTGGACGAGTTGACGGATGTGATTCAAGAGCGAGAGGTGGCACTGGCCAGACTTGTCGTCGGTGCTGGGTTTGACGAGACTCAGATTCCCATGCTCGCATCACTCCGCCCGGCGGCAGGAAGCACACGAAGCAATGTTGTTCTTGGCACACAGTCACTGGGATCCCCCATGGTCGACATGTCCCGCGTTTCAGAGAATGCAAGTCAAGCCGGGGGAGCATCGACCCAAGTTGTGCACCAAACTCAGTTGCCCAGTTCTTCGCAATACAAGGCACGTGCTGCTCCTCTGCGGACTGGAGACAATTTTAGCGACTTCAGCGACGACGATGATATGCTGGCGTTTGCCCAAGACTACGAGACTCGCCAGTCTTTCGAGAGCGAACCGGCGGCATCGCGCACAGTCTTTTCGGAAACTTCAGGGAATGCCATGCCAGGTCCCAAAACGAAAACGCTGGCAAAGCGACAAGTCGCATCTTCAGTGCCCGAGCTTCGAATCCCACCCGAACTGATGAAGCACCCTTGGTCACCAGAGGTCCAGAGGACGCTCAAGGACCGGTTCAGGATGAAGGGATTTCGCCACAACCAGCTGGAAGCGATCAATGCAACTCTGTCTGGCAAGGATGCTTTCGTCCTGATGCCCACCGGAGGCGGCAAATCCCTGTGTTACCAGCTGCCGGCCATTGTCAAGACGGGAAAGACACGAGGCTTGACCATCGTCGTCTCTCCCCTGTTGAGTTTGATGCAGGACCAGGTCGATCACATGAAAGCGCTGGGCATCCAGGCTGTGGCATTCAACGGGGAATCCTCAACGGAGCACAAGAGACAGGTCATGAGTACTTTCGAGGAGCGCAGCCCCGAGCATTTCATCGAGCTGCTCTACGTCACGCCCGAGATGGTCAGCAAGAACGTGGCCTTCAACAATGCGATGCAGACGTTGTACCGGAGGGGAAAGTTTGCCCGGCTGGTCATCGATGAAGCCCATTGCGTCAGCCAATGGGGCCACGACTTTCGACCCGATTACAAGTCTCTCGGACAAGTCCGCAGGAGGTTTCCAGACGTTCCTGTCATGGCGCTGACTGCCACGGCAACGCAAAATGTCATCGTGGACATCAAGCACAACCTGGAAATGGTGAACTGCCAAGTTTTCTCGCAGAGTTTCAACCGGCCGAACCTCTATTATGAAGTTCAGCCAAAGAAGTCGAATGCGCTCGCGACCGAAAGCATTGCCTCCTTGATCAAGTCAAAGTATCGAGGCGTCACAGGCATCGTATACACCATTTCTCGCAAGCAGGCAGAGGAGGTTGCGCAGAAGCTTAGCGGCCACGGCATCACGGCCGACCACTATCACGCAGGAATGAAACCGCCGGAGAAGGTCCGGGTCCAGACGTCATGGCAAAATGGGCACATCAAGGTGGTTGTGGCTACCATCGCCTTTGGCATGGGCATAGACAAGCCTGACGTGAGATTTGTCGTACACCATGGCATCCCCAAGAGTCTGGAAGGTTATTATCAGGAAACGGGTCGCGCTGGTCGAGACGGCAAGCCGTCAGACTGCATTCTTTTTTACGGAAAGGCGGACATAAGAGTCCTCAAGAAATTGATTGCAGACGGAGACGGCAGCCCGGAGCAAAAGGAGCGGCAACTGGTCATGCTGAATCGCGTGACGGCGTTTTGTGACAACAAAGCAGACTGTCGACGCACCGAGGTGCTGCGATATTTCGGAGAGGACTTCACGCCGAGCCAGTGCCACAAGAACTGTGACAACTGTGAGGCGGGCTTGGTCTTTGAACAGCAGGACTTTTCCACAATTGCCATTGCCGCCATTCAGGTCGTGCAGAATCAGCGACGTCTGACAGCTAATCAGTGTGCAGACATCCTGCTCGCCAAAAAGTACCCGGATGGCCAGTACCAGAACTCTAACGAACAATTTGGTGTGGCCCAGGGGCTCAAGAAGCACGAAGTCGTCCGAGTCATTGACAAGCTGTCGGCCGAGAAGGCTTTTCACGAGCTCAACGTGGTGGGGAGCCACGGCGTGGCCATCCAGTACCTCCAGCTCGGCGTCAATTCTCGCCTCTTCCTCAGCGGCCAGCGGAAACTCATGCTTACGATCCAAGTAGAGGAGGAAAAGGCGCGGCGCGTCCCGAAGCCGAAGACCAGGAAGTCGACGAAGCAGAAGAAGGGACAGGAGCCAGACACGTCTGCCGTGCAGTCGACGTTTGTGTCCTCGCCTGTCGAGAAACGGAAGCGGAGGCCACGGGCGGCGGAACATGATGACGAGAACAGCTATCCCATGACAAGCAACGGCTACGCGAATGATGGCTTTGTCGTCTCGGACGAGCACGAGGGGGATCAAGAAGAGGAGGATCAAGAAGAGGAGGATGACGGCGACGACAGCTTCGCACCACTGCCCAGGCACCGGCCGGCCTTGGCTCCTTCGGCAAGCAGAACGACGGGACCGCCCGGCTGGCCCGCCTCGTCATCAACATTATCAGAAAAGGGCAAGCGCATGGAAGACCTTCTGGAACTACACCAGGACTTGGCCAACGCGTTTGTGCGCGAGGCCCGCAAAGTGGAAGAGCACATCCGCAACAAGAAGGAGCTCCGGCGGCCGCTCTTCACCGAGCGCGACTTTCAAGAAATGGCCATCAACTGGACCGTGTCCCTGGACACGATGAGCCGCATCCCCGGCATCAACGCCGACAAGGTTCGGGAACACGGGCCGAGGCTGCTTCCTGTCCTCAAGCGCCACCACGCCTTGTACCAGGAGGTCATGGGCGCGGACGGGAACGATGCCAATGTTCCGAGCAACGGCCGGGCCGGGGACCACCAAGATGTCGTGGACCTGATCAGCTCCGACATTGACATGGACGTGTTGGACCAAGGCGCCACCGACTCGCACTACTTTCAGCCGGAGCCACGGCCGAACAGACTCCCAGGTCTCGGCAGCCAATACCAGCACCAACAGCAGCAGCAGCAGCAGCCGCAGCAGCAGCAGCAGCAGCAGCAGCACGGACTCAGCCAATTCAAATCCAAATCGTCCTCCTACCCCCGCACCAGCGGGGGCCGCAAATTCTCCAAAGCCAAGAAGTGGCCTCGCAAATCCTCTGGCGCGGGGGGCGCGGCAACAGCAGCAGGCCCAGGCGGCGG